>CM032632.1:0-22830 GCA_019097785.1 Fraxinus excelsior | reverse complement strand
GGGCGCCCCGCCCCGCTTAAATTTTTATTTTTTTTAAGAATTCAATATTTTAAATGAAAATTTTTATTAGTTTTAGTAAGAAATGGAAACTAAAATTATTTATCTCAATCTAACGAATGGAGAAATAATATAAATTATCAAAAAATTCCCCGTCCCGCCTTTGCATCGTTGTCATCCCTATTTTCAAATGTATATTTCATCAAATTTCATCAATATTCATTAAAAACTGTTTCTCAACGAAATCATACAAGGGTTGTAACAACTGCAAAATAAATTAAGAAAATTACGCATGCATTTCTTGACAATTTTTAAGTCGCAAGATTACCCCCGCTTAAATTGGATACAAAATTAATTTTAGCTGCAAAATAACAAGTAATATAAAAAAAATGAAAAAAAAATATTAATAGAATAATAGAATTAGGAATTTAACAATGTTTAAAGAGTCAAATGAAGTCTTTTCGATATTTTGTAATAATCGCGCTACACGTACATAATTACTTACCGAATTTTTTACCAAATTGACAAGTGTCGGCCCCCTATTGGGGGCCCCTGGGCCCACAGGCTACCTCAATAGGGGGTCGCCACTTGTCAATTCGGTAAAAAATTCGGTAAGTAATTATGTGCAAATAGAATTATTCATTTTGTAATACGATCTTAACTTATCAAAATTAAATTTTCTTGAATGACTGTTTGAGTCTAAGAAAATAGAGCAATAAATCTTACACAAAAGAAGATAATTCTTTTTCAAAAAAAAATTTATGAAACAACATATCCAAAATATTACATGGTGTGATTTGTTATTTCAACTAAGGATATCTTTATCTATTAAACTAATTATAATGGAATATTTATATATTTATATATTTTATTCATTAAGGTATATTATGTTATCATTATATAAATTATAGTATGTAAATTGTAAATTTACAAAATGCAGTACGAAATGTAAAATTACATTCAATATATGGGGATATTTTTTTAATTTTTCTTACTAATCCATATCATCTAAAGGCTTAGGAGGCATTTAAGTTAGGAAAAATCCATTTGTACAATCATTAGGGGATTGTAATTTTTACAATCTCTCACATTAGTGTGGGGTCCGCTAATTAATTAATTAGCAGGCCCCACATTAATGTGAGAGATTGTAAAGTTTAGTTTATAGTTTCCAAGCTGTTTTTAGTTTTTTTTTTTTTTTTAATATTTTAAATTTTTTTGTTAGATATTTCTGAAAATCTATTTTTGAAAATAATGTTTAATTTAATAACTTAAAACTCAAAATATATTTTTGACACGCGTAAAACATTTCTATAGTTAGTATACTCTATGTAGAAATAACCTCTATACAGTCATAATATTTTTGAACTGTTATGAATAAGAATAAATCCACATCGTAATAAATTATAACCTTTTTAGGCCCTTTCATAAGAAAACTTTCCTCCACATCTTTCTATATATAAAAAGTGCCTATTTAACGGAATTTGTTGGTTTAACGGAAAAACTAACGGAATTTCTTGATTTAACGGAAAAACTAACGGAATTTTTTGTTTTTAAGGGAATATTTTTTTCACCACCCCCTACTTTCAAAATTATAATTAAATAATAATAATAATAAATTAGCTTTTGATAATTTCTTCAAACTAAAATATCTTGGAGCTAACTTATTCGAATCGACTTTTTCTCGAATCTGATTTATGTATCTAATTACGATTTATCCAACGAGACCAATATTCATATATTTACAATAACTCCATCAATATGTAAATATTTGACACAAATAAAATATAATTTGAGAAATGTATCATTTAGTCCCTAACTTTCAAAATATTAAAATATAGTATATAAAAATTGAATTATATTTTATGAAAATTTTCGGAGTATTAAATTCTCACCCCCTTAAAATATTTTCGTTCTAAAAAATTTACCCGTCACTTACCAATACTAAGTCTAACACATGATATACATATATTATCGTAATACATATAATGCTTTAGCAATAAAATGAATTGTATTATTACTTAAAAAAGAGTAAAGATTTAAGTCATACAAAAAGTTTAAGCCTTCGTTTGTTTCTCATTAAAAATCCATAAAAATGAAAAATATGACCGTTATCCATCACATCAATCTATCAATTTTGAATTTCTTTCTCTTGTGTGTGGTCCAATAACGACTATATTTTTCATTCCCGTTCTACATTAATGAGAATCAAATGGAATCTAAGTAAACTCATCTTCTTACCCATTAACATACCTTGAGTTTCCTGTTTGTGATTTTGGATTGAAAATAACAGAGAGAAGCACTTTATTTAATTATTTATCAATTACATAAACATTACATCATTAATTATTTAATTAACCAAAAAAATTACATCTTTATTAATAACAAATTAATTTTTAAACAAAACTATTAAATATAAGCTAAGTAAACGTGCATTTCATGTTGCTTACACCTAGTAGTAATAATTATATGTATATTTCAATAAACATACGTTACATTAAATATTGAATATGAAATAAAAAATATACAAAAATGTTATTCTGGGGGTTACAACTCCAGTTTAAGTGGCTTTAATATTTAATTTCACGTATCATTTAATCACGTATTAATGTCACCTAAATTGGGATTGTAACCCCAGTGGCAATGACTAACATTGCTCAAAAATATATATCTAAAGTTGTAACCACATCTTTCAACTTGTGGGTAAACAATAACAATCATGGACACCTTCTTTTTGAAGCCGGAATAATTGTAGTTTTTTAAGCATGTTTAGAGCTTCTTGGTACGAAACTTTTTTTTTTTATTTTCCGAGTATTATCCTCAGGATTATCTCATTCCTCTTCTCGTTTGATTGCAACAATGATTTCTTTTTGTATTTTCGGAGTATTATCCTCAGGAATATATGAATTGTTGTTTTTCTGGATGATTAAGGAAGACTTTCGATTAGTTAGGGAAATTGTGAAATATGTTCACTCAATTCTGCAATGACTCTTTAATTTTTTCTCTTCATTTGTAACTTGCTATTCATCGACATTGAAGGTCCTAATTTTACGGAATTGACAATTATCTATGACTTCACATCAATTGACCATGCAACAATTGCTTTTACAATTCTATCGAAGACAATTTTGCTGGTTACAACTTACAAGACACGATCTTTTATTCGTTTCAAAAATAGGTTATTAAATTGTTGTTGATGATAACCTTTGAAATTTGTAATGATGCTTGCATCATATGACTCGAATTTGGAACTGCTATTTGGTTTTAGGAACAAAGCAATTGTGTGATGAAGTGGGGTGGGGGTGGGGGTGGGGGGTGGGATTCTCCTTTTTGCCATGTGCCGTAGAATCACCGTGAAACAATACATTTCTATTCGAATGGCTATCATATCACTTAAAGTCATGCGGTAAAAAATGAAAATGTCATCTATGCATTCAAATTCACTCGATACTTGCATTTGAGATTATCACGGTTATATCCTTAAAATATCTTGGATAGTTCGTCAGATCTTTGCAGCAAATAACAATTGTAATCCTCTTTTTATTTTGCATTCAGCCCTCCAACTGCTTTGTTGCAAGAGAGTATCAGCTTGATGTTAATGTACTCGGTCTAAACCACTGAATAGGTTGTATTTTGGTATTGATAATCGAGATCCTCGATACAATATTCACTCACGTGATATTTTAAAGAGGTTTTAGTAGTAGTTGGTCATGGGATATAAGTGTTAGCTAAACCAAAAGCATCATTCAGAATTTTCTTCATTTTTAAGACCCGGATTGATACATATTATTGGGGAGAGAATATATTTTAAATAGTGATTTGATGGAAAATACGTGGTTAAAAAATAAGGAAAAATTTTGGATTTGCGGGTAATATTATTTTATTGAAAAATGTGACGTTGAAAATGAATTTTGAATGAATGAATTTTTGTAAGAATGTGGATCAAACATAGTCTAAAGCTTTTCTCCCTATTTTCAAAGACTGGGGATTCAGGCAGCCCCTCTACTTTCATTCAAAGAGAGAAGAAGATGTAATAAAAATGAAGAAGGAAATATATATTTATTATTCTCTATTTTACATGAGCATTGCGAGTCACAACATACTTCAAGAAAAACTACAAGATTTCCCACATTTTATAATTATTCAGAATGCTCATTACCAAATTGCTACTTTATCATCTTACCATCATATATTTTTGGGTTATACCACTTGTACATCAAGTGGTATACATCAAGGATTACACCCTCCTCACATGAAGGGTGGGACCCATTGAAATAATATTTTTTATTTGAGTGGACCCCACCTCCCATGTGAGGGGGGTGTAACTCCCGATATAAATCTTGATGTACCATTAGCATAGTCCATAGGCCTAGTATTCTTAGTTGCTGATCATGGATTATGACCACCTTTCCGGTGGCTTGGTTCGTTTCCAGATAAGCAAAAGCTTCACCGTCCCACTCTCCAAAAATGGATTTAGTTTCGTCAATATTTCTCCATCAGAGTGTATAAAGAAAAAACCAGGTTGTAGTACTGCTTCACCAGATATGACCACTACACTTCCACCTTCGTTCATTGATTTCCCGTTCCTACCTCCTTGCCCTGTTTTTTTTCTAAGAAAAACGATGGCAGTACTAATTACCGCCCATTATGGACAGCAAGTGAAGGAATTACACATTAACAATATTTAATTTGAGTCGGCGACAATAATGTGATCAACAGGTAAGAATTTCAAGAATATTGGAACTCTCGCAAGCTATAACTAATAATCCATATTCTTAATAAATTTGGAATCAACTACATGAATTGTTACATCTACTAGAAGATCCTCTAACAACTATGCCAGTCTTGGTTTACACCTCTCTCATCCATTAATCACTAATAATGAGAGTGAGATCACGTCATTTATGAGCGGGAGAAAAATAATTTACAAAAGATAGAATAAAATTTTCGAATCTTTCTGGTAGGTCTTCAAAGTTCTCCTTGGTGTAGTCAATTGCCAAATCTGACCCAAGCTTTTCAGAAATTCCAGTTTTCCTGTGCTTGAAGTAGCAGCCACCTTTGAAGCGCCAAACACTTGTTTTGCAAGCTGCATCACCAAAATGAATAGATGGTTCAAATATTTCTCTATGTCGTTAACTTAATCCTTCAGCCATTATTTGGAGCACGAGACGGTACTAATTTATAATAGAAAAAGTTAAAATCTTGTCTATTGTAATATCTAATACCGTCCACGGTCCACGCAGATAAAAACAGTCATAGCTAAGTGGTTTACCTGGATCACAAGGGATCCAACTCCACCAGCACCCCCTAATACAAGCACAGATTTTCCGGCAGAAAATCCCGCTCTTTCAAGACCTTCATAGGCAGTCAAAATAGCCTCAGGGAGACTAGCAGCCTGTGCAAAATCAAGATTTTTGGGCTTCATAGCCAATAATCTTTCCTCAACAGCCGTGTACTCAACCAATGAGCCAAATCATTTTGGTGGTTCGTGTACCATCGGCTCTCATTTACGTCCCCATATACTTCATCTCCTTCTTTTAGGCCTTTTATTGACTACCAACTTTAACTATGTTAGGAAAATTGTTGTCAAACGACCTCCTGAGCAATGATGTAAGTTATTGGTTATTCAATGGGCATCGAATTGTATATTGACACCACAATTGTGTAAACCAATCCTATAACATATTTGGGCCATTTGAAATAGTCTAACTCTTGGATAGCTTGTTGGTTGATAACCCATTTATACTACCTATTGGGCCCTATTACTTATTAACCTAAAACCCACCTAAGCCCCATTTATATATGCTGCCCCGTTACTGCTGTGTTGTGTGTGTGAAATTGGTTAGCCTGTGTGTTTTAGAGAAAACGGCATTCTTGGCTTCGTACTTTCTGTCGTGGCTTCGTGTTTTCTATGCTCTGTTTTTTCTTTCTTCCTTAGCCTTTGTGGCTGACTTTTGAGGCTATAATAACCTTTAACACTTAGCCCTTTGTGGGAAACCATAGAGCAACCGGGTTGGGGTGATTTGGTTAGGGATTGGGTTGACGATTATGGTATTGATTCAACAATACTAAGCCCGGATCTCTGGAGATTGGAGTTCCTTATTCAACATTTTGGTACCACTTCTCAAAATGAGAACATAGTTAGATGCTTTTATATGTTACCTTTTGGTGGGTAAGCAATGGAGCAGTAACTGTTTGAGGGAAGCAGCAAAAAAAATTGTGATCTATATTGTTAGTACTAAAGTGTTAGCATTTTGTGAAACCTTTCTAATATGTTATGGATTAATTATTCAAAACGCACTGACAAAGTTTTCTAAATCTATTTATATAGTGTTATTATAAATGTTAAAAAAATTAATTATAGTAGGAACCGAACCGAATTGAACCCGAACGGTTCCAGAATTATATCTGGAACCGATGGTTCCATTTACTAAATACCTGAAAATTTCTGGAACCGAAAAAATCGAACCGAACCGACCTGCGCCCACCCCTAATTTTAAGAAATATAATTTTTAATCATGAAATCCAAAGGGACAACGCTGTCAACATATATCCTTTCCTATACTGTCCTCGTGTATATTACCTACATACTTGGACATCACTTTAGACTGCACGTGATCGTAGCTCCGACTGGGTGTGACGATCACAAACATTCTGACGCTCAGGTCAGATGGTGAAATATTTGGATGTGATATAGACACAAGACGAAAATAAGAGTACCAGGTTGAAGAGGGAATAATACCAAGATTGAGAGAGTAATCTTGTATTCAAATTCACATTACCTTTGGATGTCACTAGTCTGTTGTTGTGGAGCAAATTATGTTGTAATTGTCGTGTACAAGCCGATATTTTACATGTAAATTGATGTCGAAAAACTCCTAAATCACCGTGTAGGTCATGTTTGGTACTGATAATCGAGATCCTCAATTCATTATTCACAAATGGGAGATTTCAAAGAGGTTCTAATGGTTGTTGGTCATGGGATATAAGTGTTAGCTAACCCGCAAGTATCACTTCAAATTTTCTTCCTTGTTAACACTTTTGATGTAGGAAACAATTGAAATAACCAGAGAAGAGCAGCAAGTAGAGAAGAAGATAAGCAGCAGAGGAAGAATTCCAGCAAGAAGAAGAAGAAAGGTAGCAAGAAAGGGGGGAGAACCGGAGAGAGAGGAAGACACCGGAGAAGTAACAGGGGAGGAGAGGAGAGGAGAAAACTTGATGAACAAGTATTTCATTCATTTTCATCATTCATCGTCTAAGTTTTGTTTTCAATTACAAACCATATAAACAGACAAAGCAACAAACCTAAAGCTAAGGGCTTGGGCCAGCCCATTAGTACAAACCCAATTAAAGCTAACGAAACATAAATAACAATAGTCCAAAAGTAGGAGCCCAAAAGTGGATCCAATAATAACAAAAAGCGATGTCCGCATCAACTTTGCTCCACTTGCAAAAAAGGAAAAAGAAAAAAAAAATGCAGAAGACACATTTCTTATTCTCTGTTTTACATGAGCTAAATATACATGCCAGTCACAACATACCTTAACAACTACAAGATTTCCCACATTCTATAAATTATTCAAAACCACATTGCTACTCTAACATCATACTATCATATATTTTTAGCCAGAATTGGCCTAGTATTCTTAGTTGCTGATCATGGATTGATCGGAAATATGACCACCTTTCCAGTGGCTCGGTTAGTTTCCAGATATTCAAAAGCTTCATTAACCTTGTCGAAAGGGTATGTCCCCTTTGGGTCAAGCACCGGCTTCACCTTCCCACTCTCCAGAAATGGATTTAGTTTCTTCAATATTTCTCGATCCGAATAAACCCTAAAGAAAAAAGCAGGTGGTGTTGCTGCCCCAGATATGACTACTACACTTCCTCCTTCCTTCACTGCTTTCACGGCCCTATCTCCTTGCCCTGTTTTTTCAAAGAAAATTTATGCCGGTATTAATAACCAACCATTATGGACAGTTCAAGTGAAGAAATTATGCATTGGGGAAGAATATTTAATTCGAGTCGACATTTGACAACAATAATGTGATCAAAAAGTATGAATCTCCAGAATATTGCACCTGTTGCAAGCAAATCCCTCCTCAACAACTATAACAAATAGTCCTGATTCTCAATAAACTTGGGGTCAACTACAGTCTTGTTTGGCTCCATTTTCAAAAACTCATTTTTTCCTCAAACTCAATTTCAACCATACATTTTATGGGACCCACAACTCTTTTTTTTAATCAACTTTTCAACCACGTATTTCGTCAATTTTTATCAAAATTTACTAAAAGTTTGGCTTTTAGCTAAACAAAATAGGAGTTACATGAATTGTTAAATGAAGATCCAATGCAATTATTTGCTTAACATTCAACAAAACCATGCCAATTAAGGTTTATGCCTCTCTCATCCAATCTCTATTAATGAGAGTAAGATCACATCGCTTTTATGAAGGGGAGAAGAAAAATTTAGAAAAGACAATAAAATTTCCATAGCAGCTTCCACAAATTACGCCCTTTTAGTATTATCCCTTCTGAAAAGTTCAAACACTAGATCTGCAGCAGTCCGATAGTTATTATAACATTGTGAACTTCTTTTTTTGCAAGGTTCGTTGTCAAAGTGCTTATTGCTTCTCGAGCTGGAATTGCTATCTTATTAACAAGAGTAAAATTCTCTGAATGTAACCGTCCTGAAAAGGCACAGACATACTTACTCGAACATCATTATCGTCTCAAGACCTTAGCTACTTTGGATACCTAAAACACATTGTCCAACATGCTAAACTACTACACATGATTCATTTTTAGGACAAATATATCTTAATTTTACTAATCTCCACTTGCTCCAATCGTATCGACTTATAGATACGCTAACAAGTCTTTATCAATTTGGGATCAGTGGCGTAATGTCTACACTAAGAGAATTTAATAGTACAAACATGATTTCAAGTTTAACGGCAATTGGGACATTTACCTACAGCATCATAAACAACATCGAATTTTTCCAGTAGGTCTTCGATGTTCTCCTTGGTGTAGTCAATTGCCAAATCTGCACCCAAGCTTTTCAGAAATTCCAGTTTTCCAGTGCTTGAAGTAGCAGCTACTCTTGAAGCACCAAACACTTGTTTAGCAATCTGCATCACCAAAATAAATAGATGTTTTGAATGTCTCTATGTCGTTAATTTAATCCTTCCAGCCAATACTTGGAGCACGCGATGGTACTAATTAACACCGAGAAGTTAAAATCATGACTACTGTAATATCCCAATCCTCGCAGATAAACAAAGTCATAGCTAAGTGGTTTACCTGGATCACAAGGGATCCAACTCCACCGGCACCCCCTAATACAAGTACGGATTTTCCGGAAGAAAATCCCGCACTTTCAAGGCCTTCATAGGCAGACAAAATAGCCACAGGGAGACTAGCAGCCTGTGCAAAATCAAGATTTTTGGGCTTCGGAGCGAGTAATCTCTCCTCAACAGCAGTGTACTCAGCCAATGCGCCAAATTGTTTTGGTCGTTCGTGTACCCTCGACTTCTCATTTATGTCCCCATATATTTCATCTCCTTCTCGTAGGCCTTTTACTTGACTACCAACTTTAACTACCACACCAGCAACATCATAGCCTGGAACAGTCTACAGGAAAAATGAGAAATCAAAACAATAAGTTGGCATTTACATTTGGTAGATGCTACAAATTGTCAATCCACCATCTGAAGTAGTAGATTATGCAGTTACAGGGTGAATACATGATTCTAGCTTAGTTTACATATAGAAACTTCATAAAAAAGATAGAAGTAAAAAGAAAGTAAGAGAAAAGTTACAGGAGGGGGTGGATAATAGGCCTTAAATTGCCCGAGCCTCCTTTTGTAATCACTTGGATTAATAGAGGCAGCCACCACCTTGATCAAGACCTGATCATCCTTCACTTCCGTCACCGCAACTTCGGACTCGAACTTTAACACCTCAACGCCGCCGTACTCATTGTAAATCCAGGCCTTCATTTTGGATGGTATAGAAAAAGACATTGTGGAGAATTCAGCAGGATCAGCCCGTGTATGAGAAAAAGTCTCTGAGAAAATGGGGATTTATAAGCACCAAATGGTTTGATTTTTTCAGAATGTAGTTGGGAAATCTGGCTGCAGCTGAAAGTTGCGTAAGAATGAGGAGTTACCTTGTATGACTCCAGAAAGCGGACTCAAAAACGATGAACACAGTCAAGAAAAAAAGTTCAAACCTTTGTACAAGCCTGTAATAATGTGACATGTTCAATGCTTATAAATTATTTTTTTCCTTTTAAAAAGTAGTAATTATCATGAAATATATGAATAAAAATTAATTGTAATTATGAATGTATAGTTAAAATAACATTTACTCCAAATTTATAAATCGATTAATAAATTGTATCCAAGGCTAAATCGGGAGATTTGCAAATTGCGGGAAGTGTATAGTATGTATTTACACTACACCTTTTTAAATACACTCTTACGTAACATTTTAGGGCGATGGATGTGAGAATTTTTAGAAATCGGAATGGGGGAATTGTCGCTTTGTTTAATTACATATTATTTTTTATTTTTAATATACGATTTAAATTTGAAAACACAAAATAAGTTTAAAACTAATAAAATAAAAAACGTTTTGTGCAAATTCGTGAAATTCAGAATGGGACAAATAGTGGTGTCAATCGAACCGAGCGGTCATGAAAAAAAGAGCCACGACGAGCCCGAGCCGAGCAGGCTGGCTCGCGAGCCTGCTCGGCTTGTTTTCTAGGCAAGCGTTCACCGAGCCAGCCAACTAGCCTAGCTCGTGGGTTCGTTTAAAAGGTGAGCCATGAGTCGAGCCGACTCGTGGCTCACCTATAAAAAAAATGTCAGTGACCGTTTTGGTCATTGAATTTTATTTTGTTTTTCAATTCCATTTTTTCCTATAAATACCCTTTCATTAATTCATTTTTTCCACCCAACTATTAATCTCTTGTTATCTACTCTTTAAATTTCTAATATCTTGATTCTCTTCTATATTTTACATTATTGAGTTATAATCTTGATTTTACTATTTATTTTCTAAACTACTACATAATCTACATTCATTTCTGAATTCTACTTCAACATTCAATTTCAATTATTCAATATCAATTATCTCATTACAAATTTCCAATTCACAAATGGATCCACACTCATCTGTTGAAAATTTGTTCAGTGTTAAAGGCGAATCACCTGTTACGCCACACGGTCAATTTCGGAATGAATTCGTCAGTCTAAATGAATTACCTATTCCCAAAAATATTCCGGATTTCGATCCTCATGGAAGTAATAATTCAATTTATTTGGATAGCGCTGATGTTTTAGAGGCGGAACAGGATGATGAACCTGTATTAGATATTCCCGACGCGAGAGAGAAGAGAAACAAGAAAAAGCAGATAAAATGTTGTGACCATTTTAAATTAGTTTAAACTGGTCGTGTGATCGATGGAGTTCCAGAAGCCAAAGCAATATGTAAATACTGTCAACAACGATTGGCATGGCAAAAAGGCGTTGGAACCTCTCACCTCAACCATCACTACAAAATATGTGCGACCAAATATGGGTTTCTTCCTGCTGGTCAAACGCAACTACAATTTGGTAGTCCAGGCACCGATGCTACTACTACGCCACTTTTTACATGGATGTATTCGGAGGAGAAAGCTCGAACGGGAATGGTGAAGTTTATTGTCTCAACTGAGTTGCCTCTAACAATAGCGGACAACCAACAGTTCGTCTCATACGTGAAAGAATATCTTCAAACGAGGTACGTTAAGGTAAGTCGAAATACTCTTCGTTCTGATACAATAGAATATTTCATTAATTAAAAAAAAAACAATTGATTGCCGATTTACAAAAATATGGGGTTGTTATATATTTAACTTCAGATATATGGGAAGATATTAATAAAAGAGGTTATATAGCTGCAACTGCACACTACATAGACCCACTTTGGTGTATGTATAAAAAAATTATAACTTTTAAAATTATTGAGTTCCCTCACAACGCTAATAACATATTTAATGCTATTATGAACATTATTAAAGAATGCCGTTGCGAAAGTAAAATTCGTTCATTTACATTTGACAACGCTAGTATAAATAAGGTAGTTATCAATAAATTTTACAAAGTACTGCAACCCGATTTCGGTGGTTATTTGTTTCATATTCGATGTATATGTCATATTTTTAATTTAATAGTACAAGACAATTTAAAACATATTAAGGATGAAATTCAACGAATTCAGAATGCACTAGTTTATATCATGATTATACCTAGTAGAAAACAAGTATTTAGTAATTTTGTGCCCAATTGGAGTGACGCATACAAAAATATTTATTAGTGACGTATGGCATAAATGGAACTCCACTTACTTATTATTAAAATCATGTGAATGTTTTAGACATTTAATAACTGAATTTTATAACAACAGGCGTATTGGAGACGAAGATGATACTATTTTGAATGACTCCGTATTTTGAATTTTGACAGGTTTTTATGATTCTACAAATTTTTTGTTTGATGTTTATTATCTCACTAGTTGTATGATCATTGCACGTCTTTATATAATTGCTAGGGTTTTTCATAGATATAAAAATGACTCTTATTTTAGTTCAATTATTTATTCCATGGAATTAAAGTTTAGAAAATATTGAGAAGATTTGTCTATATTATTTTTGTTAGCATGCATTATGGACTCCCGATATAATTTATCGGGTATTAAATTTGTAATTGATCAAATTCAAGAGCTTTAACTTTTGATGAAGATATCACCTATAGAAATTTGGAAAAAACTTTATGTGAAATGTATGAATTACATGCTGAACGAATGGGTACACATATTAATCGGGTACCCTCCGGCTCTATACATACTCCTCTCATGTGATTCCTCTAGTACTAGTAGTAGTTTGTCTTCCACCGCATGTACTCAAACTAGGGGTGTAAGCGGTTCGATTTTTGCGATTTTTGACAAATTTTCAAACCAAACCATTTTGAACGGTTTGAAAAAAATTCAAACCTAAACCTAACGGTTTGGTCCGGTTTTAAACCGGCGATTGGTGTGCTGTCGTAGGCACCCAAAAATAGTCATTAAACCTCTAAAACTAATGTAGTAGTGGAAGTAAGGGTCGATCCCACGAAGAGTGTGTAATTCAATAGTTGATGCTCCGTACAATGATTGTGGGGTTTTTTATATGCAAACAAATATAAATAACGCAATTAATAAAAATGAAAACTAAATTAACAAAAACAATCAAAAGACTAACATTGGTCCAAGTCAATATCCACTTTTAAAAATCCACAATTGATCATAGATGCAGGGATGATTCAATTCATATCTTGAATATTCACCGTTAGAATTATTTTCCTATTTCTCCTTAATTTTAGTTAGTTAGAAACCAGTGTTCTAATTAACCCTAATTATTAAATAACCCCAAACCAGTGCTCAAGATTCAATTTAATAACAGTTTTACACATTAGAGAAATCGATGAACTAGATAACACAAACACCAGCGGTTGCATTCAATCTATTTAAACATACTTCTTAATATTTAATAATCTCTATCGCAGAAAATCATTAAATCCTAGTGCTTCACAAGTTAAAAGGATCAAACAATTACGGATTTGATATTTAACTTAGCGGTAGATTGCAACGAATAATAAACTAGTAGGTCTCCTAGCAATTAAACTTAACAATTATAGAAATAAGTGCAGAAAAATATTCAATACTCAAAAATATTAATTAAATTAAGAAAAATCATTTAAATCTCACTATATGTGGTTCCGAGCCTTCAATCTCCTTCAACTAAGTGTAAAAGTTTAGTTATAATTCTTGAATCTAAGAGAAAAATAGAGAAGAATGAAGTTGGAGAGGTTCTCCCCTGTGTTTTGGTCTCCTTAGGTCTATTTATACTTTCCTATATGTTCTTGGCCAATTTGGAGTCTTTTTTTCGAGTTTTCGCGACCCAAACAATAAAAACCTAAAATCTGTGGCGGCGCTTGAGCGCTAGAAATCTGTCCACTTTGCGTCTGTTTCAATATTTTCATCATAACTTCCTCTTCTGATGTCCGATTGAGACAATTCAAGATGCGTTAGAAAGATAACTCAAAGCTCTACAACTTTTATTCAAAGACCATCTTCAAATTCGATCGTTTAACATGTCCAAAATTGATCTCAATATGAGGTTAAAAATCGATGCAAAACTTTTTAGCTTTAAAGTTGATATGTGAAAATGTCTTGGTCATATTTCATCACTTTGACTCCTTTCTTCATCCAATTGGGCTATAACACTCTCAAATCTTCATCATGAGGTTCGATACAACTTTTAAATATTTGTACTTTAGTCCCTGAACTTTCACTTTCTTTCATTTTGATCTCTTTTCATCTATTTCTTCCAAATTACGCAATATCCATAGAATTGCTACCTAAACCAAAATATGAGAATACTAAGTACATTTATGTACAAAATAAACATACGAGCGTATAAAATAAGGAGAGAAAAATATGCATTTTACATTCCTATCACATATTTCACTGTATATTTTTTTGTCCGTCTACTTTTATGACATTAATTCATTGAATTCAATATATATTTATATCTTACTAGCAATAAATCTAAAACACATTAAATATATCTACTACAAATTTAAATACCAACTAAATCAAAGTGAAATCATAATAAACTACTTTTGTTTGTCATTTTAGGCTTAAGACGTTACGATAACATTACAATACAAGTCTACTAAACTAAATATAAAGTCCAAAAAATAAAATGATGTTCAACAAGATCCCGTGATCATCATATCTGAAAAATAAAACTACTAATTAGACAAAGAGAATAATCAACAATAATAATAAATCAATTGTTTATAATATCTAAACATAACAATTACACAAGCTTACCGTTGTATTTTGTTACGAATTCAGTTTCTCACAGATACTCAAACACCAATTGTTGTCACACATGATTCATAGTCTCCATTGTCAAACAAATGCATCCGTTATATCATCATAGTATTAGATACTAGATAGATAAGAGAATCTTAAAAATATGGCAATACAAAATATAAACCATCTACCACAATTTTCATTGAATCATCAAATGCTTCTACTTTATCTAAATATTGGCACAACACTATAGGTTCATTCTTAGTTTGCAATCAATTCTTTCAGCATATACAAGTCTCAACTATCCTTACACCTAATAAACTCTTAAAGAAATCAAGTATCTGACCTCCATTTGAGAATGCAGACTCAGAAACAATTGTAAAAATTTGAATTCTGAAAAGGAAAAGCGTTTTTGATAGATTATGTTAATCTCGATATTATTAGATATAAATTAAGATTATTTGGTAATTATTATATATATGTAATAGAAAATTATAAATTGACAAAAATACATACAAATGATAAAACTATTGAATTTTGTATATTTGGATGAATTTAAAAAATCATTATTTTTATTTTTTTATTTTTATATATTTTTTCACCGGTCCGGTTTGATTTTAAACCGCAAATAAAATTCTCAAACCTAAACCAAACCGAACCGATTTTGACCGGTTTGGTTTGGTTCAAAATCATTTCGTTGACGGGTCTACGTGGCACCAAACCGACGATTTCTAAAATGCGGTTTCGGTTCGATTTTTGCTTACAGTCCTAAATCAAACGTTGAGCACAAGTCAAAATGCATTACCTGCTGAATTAATCAATTAATTTAATCATAATATGCCTAATAACAAAACAATTAAGAAAAGTTCAGAAGAAGTAATAGAATTTGGCAAATGTACGAACACCGATGCCATGATATCTGCTATGGCAAAAGATCTACTAACACTTCTAATTAGCACTGTAGTTTCGGAGTCTACTTTTAGTGCAGATAAGAGAGTTCTCTCCGAGGTTAAGAGCCGACTGAAAGAAGACATTTTGGAATCATTAACGTACGTAAAGGATTGGGAAGACGCTCATTTTCGACTGCAAGATAAATATGTCAAAATTACATGTCGTCAAGTAATTGATATTTAATTTAACCATTCATCCAAAAAAAAAAAAATTTAATAGATTTATAATTTTTTTAAAAAAATTGTATACGTAACACGTTGTTCGTGTATAATTTTTAACTCCGCCTAATCAAAGTTGAAGTAACTGGTCCTAAGTCCAGATAGATGATGAGTGTTTATCTTTTATTATTATTATTATTATTATTATTATTATTTTAAAAAAGAAAAATATTTTAGAAAATGTATATTTAAAAAATGTTTAGAATAAGGTTTAGAAAAAGTATAATAAAAAAATAAAAAAAATTACCTGAGCCCGTGAGTTAAAGCTCGGCTCGGCCCGTGAGCCACCCAAGGGGGTTTTGTAACGAGTTGAGCTCGTGGGTGTATGGGCTGAGCCGAGCTGGCTCGGCCCATTGCCACCGATAGGGACAATGCGGGGCATGGTGGGCCAATTGGAGAGAATTTTGTCATCCCAAAGTTTAGGGTATGCTATGAAAAAACACCTCCGACTAAAATTTGATAAATATGTCATTTTAAATAGTTAAATAGACCAAAATACTTTATAATTTAAAGTAACAATTCATTATCATACCATTTATCTAACATGATGTTATACTTTACATATCATTTATATAAGAATGATGAATGAAAATAGCGACATTTTTTTTTTATTTTCCAAAGTTTTAATTATTATGTAACTTTGATAAAAAAAATAATAAAAATTTATTTATCTCTGTTTCATCTATCCTCCATGAATTAATATTTTGCCTATGTTTGATATAAAATAAAATTCAAATTTTAATCAAAGTCAAAGTTAACAATTAATTTTAACCACACATTTTATGGGATCAAGAACTTTTCAATCACACATATATCCTCCATGAATTAATATTTAGCCCATGTTTGGTATAAAATAAAATTCAGATTTTAATCAAAGTTAAAGTCAACAATTAATTTTAACCACACATTTTATGGGATTAAGAACTTTTCAATCACACATATATCCTCCAAGAATTAATATTTAGCCCATGTTTGGTATAAAATAAAATTCAGATTTTAATCAAAGTCAAAGTCAACAATTAATTTTAACCACACATTTTATGGGATCAAGAACTTTTCAATCACACATCTCATCGTCTTTTATTAAAATCTATTAAAAATCTGATTTTAGTCATCACCAAACAGGAGCTTAATTTGAGTCTTTTAATTATATCATTAATGTAATTTTATCCATTTTTATTTTTACACAAAACTATATATTTTTTATTAAAATTATTTATGTCTTTTTGTATCCAAACCTTTTTCGGGAGAGGAGAGTAAACAATTGCAATATAAATTAAGAAAATTAGGTATGCATTGTTGACAATTTTTTTTTTAATTCGCTGGACTTCCCCAACTTAAATTGAATATAAAATTAATTTTACCAGCAAAATAATAAGTAATATTAAAAATTATTTTACTTGATTTTCATATAGTATTTATTAAAATAATAACAATTAGGAATTTATAATTATTTTTCCAATGTTGAAAGAGTCAAATAAAGTCTTTTCCATATTTTGTAATACGATCTTAAATTATTAAAATTAGATTTCCTTGAATCAAAACGTAAATTTATAAAATGCAATATGCAAAGGGTAATTTTATCTAATATATGGGGGTATTTAGTAAATTTCCCTATTAAATCTAATGGCTTATTGTTTTAGTACTAAATGTTCGACTCTATAATACTAATTAATTCAACTGCGTAGTACTAAGTTGTTCGACGATATTGAACTCTCGAAAAAATTTCCCACTTCGATATAAAATTAAATTATCTAGCCCATATTTGACTTAGATAAAAATAGTTTTTTCAGTAAATTTTGATAAAAATTGATGGAATGTATAGTTGAATATTCTTGAATTCAATAAAATATGTGATTAAAATTAATTATGAACTTTAACTTAAATTTGTTCAAATTTTAAGCCACGTCGAACAAAAGCCTAATCTAAAAGCTTTTTGTCATGTTATCACCTTTGTCATCTCATGCATCATATGAGGCTCATTTGATAACGTGGCATTTTATAAAATATGTGTGTGTGTCTATATATATATATATATATATATATATATATATATATATATATATATATATATATATTGAGTTTTTCCATTTGTACCGAAAATAGATGACAACTAGTTTGATAACTTCTCACATGCGTGCGGGCCCTGCGTGAATAAAAAATTCAAAAAAAATAAAATATGGGCCATCTCTCTATTGTGAGTATCCGGTCAAAGTGTTTGTCAACAATTTTCAGTAAGTGTAGCATGATTGATATATATTTGACAAGATAGAAAGCAAATGTATATATGTCAAATATTGAGTGAGCGAGATACGTTTCTCTTCTTTTTATAGTTAGACAATTCCACTAGATTACAAAATTCGTTAGGATAGGTGGACACTTACCGAGCCCTTATTTGCTCTCCGATTTTTTCAAAATATATCTCTCTTATTTTTTACCATACAATTTTCAATAAAATAATATTACATACAATTCAAAATAAATTCATTCATTTTTAATCACACAGTCTCCATCCATCCATCAATTTACTATTTCAAAATGCATTCTACAAAAAAAAAATGTAGTTCAAATAGACCTCAAAATATTATCATGTTATTATTGCAGAGCAAATTATGTTACGATTGTCCTATATAAGTAGGAGTGTCAATTTGGCTTGTCGACTCGAGCAGCGCATGGCTCTCCCGTGAAAAGTCTGCGCCAACCCGACTCGCGACTTGGTAAATTCGAGCAGAGGCTCAGGCTGAGCCCCATTTTGAAGCATTGGCCTGAGCTCGAGCCAACCTATGACGAGCAAATTTAAAAAAAAAAAAAAAATAATAATAATAATAAATCAATCAAATCATATAGTTGCATGCTTCCTTGTTTTAAAAATACAAAAATAAAAATAAAAAAAATCACGAGCCAACTCGGTCTGAAAGCTAGGGTTGAGTCTAGATTTTTTGATCGAGCAAAAGCTTAGTTCGAACCAAAAAAGTCCGAACCATTTTTATTCGAGTCGAGTTCGAGCTTCAAATTTCGTCTCACGAGCCGACTCGTCTTAACTCGTTGACATCTCTAATCGTGATCATGGATACAACATTCACTCACACCCAGATTTTAATGAGGTTTTCGTGGTTGTTTATCATGGGATACAAGTGTTAGGAAACCCAAAGTTACCATTCACAATTTTCTTCATATAGCTGCATGCTACCTTGTTTTAAAAATACAAAAATAAAAATAAAAAAATCATGAGCCAACTCGGTCAGAAAGCTAAGGTTGAGTCTAGATTTTTTTGATCGAGCAAAAGCTTAGCTCGAACCATTTTTATTCGAGTCGAGTTCGAGCTTCAAATTTCGTCTCACGAGCCGACTCGTCTCAACTCGTTGACATCTCTAATCGTGATCATGGATATATACAACAATCACTCACACCCAAATTTTAATGAGCTTCGTGGTTGTTGATCATGGGATACAAGTGTTGGGTAACCCAAAGTTACCATTCACAATTTTCTTCATTGCTAACACTTTTCTCCTCGTAAAAAAAATAATTAAAAAAATAAAAATAAAAGTGCAGAAGCAGATATATTTATTATTCTCTATTTTACATGAGCTAATATGCACTTTAACAATAAATACAACATTTCTCACACATTCTATAATTATTCATAATATTCATCTACTTTAACATCATATTATTATGTATTTCTAGCCACAATAGACCTAGTATTCTTAGTTGCTGATCACGGATTGATCGGAAATATGACCACCTTTCCGGTGGCTCGGTTTGTTTCCAGATAAGCAAAAGCTTCGTTAACTTTGTCGAAAGGGTATGGCCCCTTAGGGTCGAGCACCGGCTTCACCTTCCCACTCTCCAGAAATGGATTTAGTTTCTTCAATATTTCTCCATTTGAAGTTAGCCCAAAGTAAAAACCAGGTGGTGTTGCTGCACCAGATTTGACTACTACACTGCCGCCTTCCTTCACTGCTTTCAGGGCCCTATCTCCTTGTCCTGTATTTTTTTAAAGAAAAATGATGGCAGCATTAATTATTAAACCATTATAGACAGTTTAAGTGACAGAATTCATGAAGAAATATTTAATTCTGAGTCGACAATTATAATATGACCAAAGATTAAGAATTTGGAATATTGCACCTGTCACAAGCAAATCAAAAACACAACAAATAATCCTTATTCCCCAATATGTTTGGGGTCAACATGAATCTTTTTTCACTGTTTCATTCTCTTTCATTGATAAATGTACTAGAATTGTTATATCTACTAGAACATTCAATGCAACTCGATGCTTAGCGATGAAAACAAACCACGCCAGTTTGGGTTTACACCTCTCTCATCCTCTCTTATACAAAGATCACGTCACTCTTGAAAGGGAGAAAATTAAGTTAAAAAGGAAAAAAAGGGAATAAAATTCCCATAGCAGCTTCTAGATATCATGCAACTGTCATCGCCTAGTAGTTCATATGACACTGAACTGCTATTTTTCTGGCTTCGTGGTGTCCATGACCAAGTACTTTTTATTAATTTTTCGGGTTGGAATTGCTATCTTATTAGGTTCAGCAAGAATAAGATTCTCAGAACGTTGCCGCCTGAATGTGGCATACTTACCTCGAACATCATAATCAAATGAGGACCTTAGTTACATTCGTCCCATAATGTCTACACCAATGATTTGTGGACTCAACAAGAAGCTAATAGTTCTAACATGGTTTCTAATTTAGAAACGATTGGGACATTGTCTTACCTACAGCATCATAAACGACGTCGAATTTTTCTGGTAGATCTTCAACGTTCTCCTTGGTGTAGTCAATAGCCAAATCTGCACCCAAGCTTTTCAGAAATTCCAGTTTTCTTGTGCTTGAAGTAGCGGCTACTTTTGAACTACCAAACACTTGTTTTGCAAGCTGCATCACCAAAATAAATAGATGGTTTATGGCATGAGACACATGCAGATAAACTAAAGTCATAGCTCAGTGGTTTACCTGGATCACAAGGGATCCAACTCCACCAGCACCCCCTAAGACGAGTATGGATTTTCCGGCAGAAAATCCTGCCTTTTGAAGACCTCCATAGGCAGTCTCAATTGCCACAGGGAGACTAGCAACCTGTACAAAATCAAGATTCTTGGGCTTCAGAGCCAGTAATCTTTCTTCAACGGCAGTGTACTCGGCCAATGAGCCGAATCGTTTTGGCTGTTCCAGTGAATTTTCGTTTATGTCTCCATATACTTCATCTCCTTCTTTGAGACCTTTTACTTGACTACCAACTTTAACTACCACACCAGCAACATCATAGCCTGGAACAGTCTACTGGAAGAAAAAGAGGAATCAAAACAATAAGTTGGAATCTACACTTGTTAGATTCCACAAATTGTCGAATCAACATTTGAAGCAATGTATATAATGCAGTTACAGTGTGAATATACGATTCTAGCTTAGCTTGTCATCACTGCAAGAACCAACGAGAAATTAAGCCTTAAATTAAGGGATTCCATGCATGTATAAAAACTGTAGAGAAATTAGGGTACGAGAAAGTTACAGGAGGGGGTGAATCAACAGCCTTAAATTTCCCGAGCCGCCTTTTGAAATCAATAGGGTTAAGCGCCGCTGCCACCACCTTGATCAATACCTGATCATCCTTCACTTCCGGCACGACAACATCTGACACAAACTTTAACAACTCAAGGCCACCGTACTCGTTGTAAATCCAGGCCTTCATTTTGGATGGTATTGGAGGAGACATTGTTAAGGATTCAGCACGAGCAGCTTATGTATGATAAAATGAATCTGAGAAAGTGGGAATATACTTATATACACAATGGTTAGACTTTTCAAGATTTTGTTGGGAAAAATGTCTATGGTTGATTGGGTGAAGGAGAGTGGCGCCCCCTGTTGGAAGGGGGGCTGTCGGTTAGACTTATTTGGTATCCAAGAATAAATCCCATGTTGAAATAGGTTAACCTTTTAAGTTAGAACCTCAAATTTTAGTCCATTTTAGATTTAAATAAAAATAAAAATTTTAGTAGATTTTGATGAAATATGAGGTTAAAAATTTGTGATTTCTATGAAATGCTTGTTTAAAATTAATTATTTAATTTTAATTCAAATTTTTAAGTGAACCAAATATGGCTTAATATGATAGCAGAGTTCATTAAACTCAAACGATCAGTTCTTCCAAGACTTATCTTAAAAATGCTGACCTTTAAGATGAAATTTCAAATTTTAATATTACTCATAACTTTTGCCATCTCATGCCTTGCCCCCATAAAAATTGTGCCAAACAAATCCTAAAATTTAATTGTATATAAATATACTTCTCATTTAATTTAATGTTATCTAATACTTCTAATAATATATCTAATAGAGACGATAAGATAATTATTATAATAATATAGAAGACAAAATAGATTTAGATATTTTTTTTCATTACACTATTTAATCCTATCATTTTAATGTGAGTTGTCAATGGAGTATTATTATTTTTCAGATTGCTTGCACACATTCATTGTACCTAGACACTACACTAATGCCCATATTATGAATTACATTAGGATTAAGAACTTTCCTCTTGCTTAAACGTTCAGTGCACAGAGACATATAGTGGTGGCAATCGAGTCGAGTAGTTCGTCGGCTCGCCCGCTCGGCTTGTACTGTAGCGATCCACGAGCCGCTCGAACTCATCAAAAAATGAGCCCGAGCACGAGCCGAGCAGGCCGGCTCGGTAGGCGAGCCCAGCTTGCTCGGCTCGTTTTAGACGAGCGG
>CM032631.1:36864299-37064299 GCA_019097785.1 Fraxinus excelsior | reverse complement strand
TAGGAAGAAGCACGGCATGAAGGTTGGATCCGCCATGAGAGTTGCCATTGATGACTTGGTTATGAAGCTCTTTGGTGAGAGGCCTTCATCGAGTAAGACTCATACTCATACACCTTCAACTAGTCCTTCCATCACGACTCCTATCCAGGATATGGTGAATGAACATATACAGAGAGACATAGATGGCATGGGACTTGGAGACTGCTTGCAAAACCTTGAGGACGACGTACCTACAGTCACCAGGTCACTCTCACATGCTTCAGACGTTGCAGCACAGAGTACCATGAGATCAGATGCACCTGCTTTTCGCCCGACATTTAGTACATCATCACCCGGACAGCCTTTTTCACCTACATGGGTCCCCTCTCGTAGGCGAGACCCCTCCCCAGTGAGCGAGCCCGACTACGCAGACTACTACGACCCGGAAGATTTTCAGAGCAGACGTATGACCCGGTCAATGTCCATGTACTGCCACCCGAAGATTTACCCTCGAGAGTACCCGTGACTGGCTATCACTAGTTTTTTTGTTCACTTTCCATTTACTGTTACTTGCATTTAATTTTTTAGACACTTTTAGTAATTTTCACTTGCTGGAGGTCAGGTTTATGCCCCCCTCCTTTCATGTATTTCTTTTTATTTTGAAATAAAATAGCCACTCCAGTGGCCTTTACCGAAAAAAAAAAAAAAACCCTAAACCCTAAACCCTAAACCCCAAACCCCAAACCCTAAAACCCCTAAAACCCTAAACCCCAAACCCCTAAAGCCCAAACCCCTAGACCCTAAAGCCCTCCTTCAACCAAAAAGAAACCCTAAACCCCTAAACACGTAAACCCTAAACCTCATCGAGATCTCCATTCAACAATGTTGTCTTGACATCCATTTGATGAACATGCAAGTCATATATCGAAGCTAGAGCAAATAATATTTTAATAGATGTAATTCTAGCCTTAAAGGTATTAAGAGAACCATCAGTTTTATACTTTCTCCTAAACATCCACTTGCAACCTATAGGTTTAGATCCGGGTTGTAAATCGACAAGTTCCCATGTATTATTTGACGTTATCGAATCCATTTCGTCCTTAATAGCATCTTTTCAAAAGATGCTGTCACGTGAAGTCATAGCTTCTTTATAAGTTTTAGGGTCGGTTTCCACTTGTAGAACAAAAGGAATTGTTCTTACAACATTTACATTGTTTCCCTCTACCAAATAAAAGGAAATAAGTTGAGAGTCAATCTCATCCGATCTCGAGGACTTTGCAATTCGAGTTCTTTTGCTTCTTCGTGGTTCACTAGATTTATTAACATCGTTAGTAGAAGTTTCATCATGTGTTCCACTTGAGCTAGGGATATCATTATGAATTTCTCTCAATTCGTTATCCGAAGATAAAGAATTCTCAAAGAACTCCACATCATTTGATTCGATAATCACATTGGTTTCTAAATTCAATAACCTGTAAGATTTGCTATTGTTAGCATATCTTACAAAAGCACATTTTATGCCTCTTGGACGCAACTTGATCCGATTAGGATTTGTGTTCTTACAATAAGCAAGACATCCCCACACTTTAAAATAATCAAAGTTCGATTTTCTTCCTTTCCACAATTCATAAGGAGAAACCTTAGTGTTTTTAGAAGGAATCTTATTTAAGATCTTACATGCACTCAATAATGTTTCACCCCATAAATTAAATGGCAACTTAGCATACATTAAAATAGCATTTATCATATCAACTAAAGTTCTATTTTTCCTTTCAGCCAATCCAATTTGTTCGAGTGTCCTAGGTGCAAAACATTGATATACTATACCATATTGTTCACAAAATGAATTAAAATCACTAGAAAAATATTTACCTCATCTATCACTTCTTAAAGTTTTTATTTTCTTATTTAGGTGATTTTGTACTTCATTTTTATATGTCTTAAACATATCAAAAGCTTCATGTTTATGCTTAATTAAATAAACATATGTATACCTAGAGTAGTCATCAATAAAAGTAATAAAGTATCTATTACCACCTCTAGTCAACATTCCATTTTGTTGACACCGACCTCCGAGGTCGTTGAGCTCGGACTGTCATGTCCCAATAAGGACGAGGAAATGGGAGTTCGGTTATGCGAGATCAGGTCGGCAGGAGCATAGCTTCCCCAACAAGCCATTGTAGTCTTCCAAGACGCTACAGTGGCTAATGATTACGGATCACTGACAAGATCTTTGGGCATCAAACCAAAGAGATACACGTGGAAAGGTCCTGTGTCAGCGCCTACCTATTCCTCCAATCAGAAGCCTTAGCCTGCTTTAGTAGACAATGCATTTACTGCCGGGATCAACAAGTCCCATCGTCCTCAGTCAACAGTACAACGTTAAGGTCGGGCGCCAATCCCGTTAGGACAACACCCCAATCAGCTCGGCTCAGTCTCTGGGTTGATAAGACAGGAGGATTAGACGTTGTTATGTTTCTACTATAAAAGGCTCAGAAAACAAAGATGGCGGGGGAGGCAGACAGAAAATCTAAAGGAATACACTAAGGAGAAAAACCCCAATGAGCCCTTTGACTATTGTAGATTATTTGTAAAGAAAGAAGTAATCTTTTCAGAGACAATCGAGCATTCTTATTCATCTCATCCTTTAGACTACTTTCTGCACTCTTAGTTGGCCTTAATCTTGTTCATGCAATTTTGAACGTCAACAGTTTGGCGCTAGAAGGAGGGCCCCCTACTTGATAGTAGCCCCATCTCCACACACAATTCATAAAAGTAACCCCATGGACGAATTGTCAGCATCAGGGAACCAGTCCCACGCGGGCCATACCCACCCCGGGCGAAGCCGTGACCCCATGAACTCGGAGAAAGGGGGTCGGGACGAAACCGCTGACCCACAAATGGCGACGATGAGGGAAGCCATTGAGAAACTAACGAATATTGTCAACAGGTTGGAACAAAACCAAGCCCAATACCTGCCACGGGAAAACAGAGGGGAATCTCTTCGCCAGGAAAGGACTGAACGACTCCCCACTAGGCGGACCCTGCATTTTTCAGACGAAGGATCTTCCAGGGACCAAACTGAGGAAGTTGGAAGCTCCCCTGTGGCGACTAAATCGAAAATTAGGAGGACGAACAGTGCATTCGACAAATTGGGCCCCCAGCGTCCCTCAACTCCCGCCAGGAAGCACGCTGAACGCCAAAGGAATCATCCTGGAGAGCAACCAGAAAACGAGGTGAACGCCCTAAAGAAACGCATTGCCGATCTGGAGGCGAAAAGCAAGGGGAGCCCGGATGAATATTTCACCAAACGCCACTCACCATTTACCGAAGTTATCCTAGCAGAACCATTACCCGAAAAGATGAAAATGCCTCAGCTGGCCGGATATGACGGGGAAGGAGACCCCCTCAATCATCTTGACAAATACTCTTCTTGGATGGAGCTTCAGGGAGCCGGAGAAGCCATCATGTGCCGCGCCTTCCCATTAACTTTGGGAGACAAGGCTCAAAGGTGGTTCAGGAGATTACACCAAAGATCAATAAAATGCTGGGACGATCTTGCCACAGCATTCCTCGCCCAATTCATGGGTTCAAAGGTAAGGACCACTCCCAAAGAAAGGTTGGTAAGCATAAAGCAAGGGAACACAGAATCCCTTAAAAGCTACCTGGACAGATTCAACAAACAATCCATGGAAGTTGAGAAAATTTCTGACGACGCTGCGCTCATGGCAGTCTTGTCAGGACTGAGACCCAAGACACGATTCTGGTGGTCAGTCCATGAAGATGGCCCGCAAACGTACCATGGACTCTTAGGCCGAGCTGAGAAGTACATCAGTGCAGAAGAGGCCACTTCGGACCACGAGGACGTTAAACAGAACCCCCGTTCCCCGCGGCAAGCAAAGGGGAAACAAACGGAAAGAGACGGAGGTCAGGAGAGAAGGAAAGATAAAAGGGATCAAAGCCGCTCTAGACCGTATCCCGATAAATTCTGCGGCTACCACCCTTTGGATGCTAGTCTGAAGGAGGTCTTTCTTCAAACCGAAGCGAAGAAGTCTTTTCGCCGACCCCTGCCTGGAGGCAAAGAAACAGCTGGGAAGAACCAAGCGAAGTACTGCCGATATCATAAGACAGTGGGACATGACACTGACAACTGCCGAGACCTAAAGGAAGAGGTGGAAGCCCTCATTCAGAGAGGCCATTTACGGGAGTTCGTAGCAAGGCCAAGAATAGCGGGTCCGTCCAGGCTTCAGCAGCCTGACCAGCGGGGAGAAAACCAACCAGCACGGCCTGAACCCTCAGCTCGCGACCCCCAGCCCCGTGCTGAGATTCGAATGTTGGTAAGCGGAAACCAATATTTAGAGGGTTCAAGAAGAACTAGGCGCAAGCTGGCGCGTGATGCTCACGTACACCAAAACTTTAGTGTAAGATACCCCGCATCGGAACCCGCTGCTCATTCGGGCCCCGAGTGGTTCGGGTTTTCGGAGAAAGATGCACAAGGAGTTCTGCAAGACCAAAGTGATGCGCTGGTTATCGCAATGGATGTGACAGGAGTCCGAATACACCGAACTCTAGTAGACAACGGGAGCTCGGTCAATGTGCTTTACTACCGAACGTTGAGGCAAATGGCCATACAGGATCAATACCTTCAACCGTACCCCCGTAAACTTCAAGGATTTTCCGGCAGTCCGGTCGAAGCTCGGGGACAGATTGTACTCAGTGTCGAGTTCGGTGAACCCCCATGCTACAGAAAATTCCTGGCGGATTTTGTCGTGGTCGATATCCCTTCAAACTACAATGCCATATTGGGGAGACCTTTATTGCACGAACTGCAGGCGGCAACCTCAATGTATCATTACTGTCTAAAGTTCCCCACTCCGAACGGACCAGGAGTAATACGTGGGAACCAAGTTGAAGCGAGAGCCTGCAACGTAGACTTACCTAAGCCCCTGGTTGGAATGCTGGATGGCCGGAGCTGCCAACAAGCTGAGACATCGGAACACGAGGATCCAATGATAACCGAACTAAACGAGGTCGGTATGACATGCACAAGAGAGTCCCTCCCAGACACGTTGGATCCAAGAGTAAAAACACGAGGTGGAGAACCTGTGGAAGAGCTGGACGTCATCCGAGTTGGTCTAGGCGTCCCGCCCAAGGAGCTGAAAATAGGTCATGACCTCCAGCCTCCAGTGAGGGATCAAATTATCAGTTTCCTCCAGGAAAACCTCGATGTATTTGCCTGGGAACACGCGGACATGAAGGGAATCAATCCAAAAGTCATGTGCCACAAGTTAGGAGTTGATCCCTCCGCACGGCCAAAACAGCAACGAAGAAGGCCTCTTAACCCAGAACGATATGAGGCCCTCAATAAGGAAGTGCAAAAGCTGCTCGAGAACGGATTCATTCGCGAAGCGAAATATCCAAAATGGATCGCCAACCCTGTACTAGTGAAAAAGAGCAATGGGGATTGGAGGGTATGCATAGATTTCACCGACCTGAATAAAGCATGCCCTAAAGACGGATTCCCTCTACCAAGGATTGACCAAATGGTGGACGCCACTGCTGGGCACGATTTGCTCAGCTTCATGGACGCATATTCAGGCTACAATCAGATTCTCATGCATGAACCGGACCAAGAACACACGGCATTCGTCACCGACAGAGGTCTGTACTGCTATAAAGTTATGCCGTTTGGTCTCAAGAATGCAGGAGCGACCTACCAACGTCTGGTCAACTCCATGTTTGCCAAACAAATTGGGAAAACCATGGAGGTCTACGTGGATGACATGTTGGTTAAAAGTGCAGAGGCTTGGGAACATCGGCAACATCTCGCCGAAATGTTCGAGATCTTAAGAACATACGGGATGAAGCTAAACCCCCGTAAATGCGCATTTGGAGTAAGCTCGGGGAAATTTCTGGGATATTTAGTAAACCGCAGAGGAATTGAAGCTAACCCAGATAAGATAAGGGCCATCATTGAGATGCGTCCTCCATCCAGACCAAAGGAAGTTCAAAGCTTAACAGGACGAATAGCCGCCCTCAGCAGATTCATGTCGAAATCAACAGACAAGTGTAAGCCCTTCTTTGACATACTGAGAGGAGGAAAGAAGTTTGAATGGACGCCGGAATGTCAGGTCGCTTTCGACCAACTAAAATCACACCTATCACAACCACCGATGCTGTCCAAACCTAGAGAAGGGGAAACGCTCATGCTATACTTGGCAGTCTCGGAGCATGCCGTCAGCGCGGTGTTGGCCAGGGAGGAGGACGGAGTACAGCACCCAGTTTACTATGTTTCTAAGGCCCTGCACGACGCCGAAGTTCGCTACTCCCCACTGGAGAAGTTGGCCTATGCTGTGATAATCGCTGCTCGGAAACTGAGGCCATACTTCTTGGAACATTCCATTGAAATCCTGACAAATCAACCTTTGAGGCAGGTACTGCAAAAACCGGACACTTCAGGGAGATTGGTAAAATGGTCAATTGAGCTCGGCCAATTCGATGTAAGGTACAAACCACGCACCTCGATAAAATCTCAAGCGCTAGCCGATTTCATTCTTGAGTTCAGTTCAGACCCTATGGGACAATCACCTCCCCGTTCCCCTTGGAAACTGTTCGTTGACGGATCCTCCACGGATGAAAGAGCAGGAGCTGGGATAGTTCTAATAAGCCCAAACCAACAACTGTTCTGCGAAGCGTTACCTTTCGGCTTCAGCGCTTCTAACAACGAAGCCGAGTACGAGGCCCTGATAGCCGGCCTCCGGATGGCAAGCGAAATGAAAATTGATTGGCTGATGGCGTACAGTGACTCCCAACTGATAGTAAACCAAGTCAACAAAACCTATCAAGCCAAAGAGGAAAGAATGGGCAAATATCTCCAGATCGTCAGAAGTGAACTCCAGAAGTTTAAAGATGTCCGTATCAGACAGGTCCCACGAACTCAGAACGGTCACGCTGATGCACTAGCTCGGTTGGCGACCAGTGAAGGAATTGAGAGGTTTGATAGCATACCTGTTGGGAGAATCCACCGCCCTGCAATTGAAGAAGCTGAAAAAATCCACATGGCGATGGAGCCCAGACACTCATGGATGGAAGAACTCGTTACGTACCTCCAAACGGGTATATGCCCAGAGGATCCCACCTCGGCAAGAAAGCTGAGGGTAAGGTCAGCAAGGTACACGTTGATCGACGGCATCCTATATAAGCGAGGATATGCTGCACCACTGTTAAGGTGCCTGGATGAGGAAGAAGCCCTTCGCGCTATGAAAGAAATACACGAGGGGATATGCGGAAATCACGCGGGAGGACGGTCATTGTCCCACAAAATCATGCGCCAAGGGTACTTCTGGCCGACCATGAAAAAGGATACGCTGGAGTTCACCATGAAATGTGACAAATGCCAACGGTTCGCACCTAACATCAAACTCCCTCCTGGAGAACTGAATTATGTAATGGCACCGTGGCCTTTCGCAAAATGGGGGGTCGATCTTATCGGTCCCATGCCTACGGGAAAAGGGGGGACGAAGTTTGCAATTGTGGCTGTTGACTATTTCACCAAGTGGGCTGAGGCTGAACCTATGACGAAAATCACCGAGCACAAAACCACCGAGTTCATATGGAAGTCAATCATATGCCGGTTTGGAATACCTCACTCCATAGTGACGGATAACGGAAAACAGTTCGACAACACTCGCTTTGCAAATTTCTGCGAGGAATTGGGAATACAGAAACATTTCTCCACGCCGAATCACCCCCAGGCTAACGGACAAGTTGAGGCCATCAATAAGATTATCAAGCATACGTTGAAAACAAAGCTCGACACTCTTAAGGGAGGATGGGCAGAAGAACTCCCCAGCGTATTATGGTCTTATCGCACTACTGCTAGAAGTAGCACTGGAGAAACCCCTTTTTCCCTAGCCTTCGGGGTAGAGGCCGTGATTCCTCTTGAGGTTGAAATTCCATCTGTCAGAACTCTGATGTATCAAGAAGACAGAAACGAGCAAACATTACGAGAAGAATTGGATTTGATAGAAGAAAGAAGGGATGTTGCTGAAGTCAGAAATGCGGTATACAAACAACGCAATGCGAGATACTACAACCAGAAGGTAAAGAAGCGAGAGTTCGAGGTTGGCAACCTTGTCCTAAGGAAGGTCTTCCTGGCGACAAGAGAACTAAATGCTGGATCTTTAGGACCTAACTGGGAGGGTCCTTACAGGGTAAGCAAGGTACTGCTCAAAGGGGCTTACCAACTGGAAGATACGGAAGGCAGGATTTTACCGCACCCCTGGAACGTAGAGCACCTCAAAAAGTATTACCAATAGATTGTCGTAATATGCTGCCTCTATGAATAAAAGCATGGTTATCAGAATGACTCTCCAAGAAGTACGGCGTCCATGCCGGGTGATTCCTAAGCCCTACTCACGAAGTAGGCAGAATCTCCAGTAAGCCCTACTCATGAAGTAGGCAGAATCTCTTATAAAGCCCTACCCATGCCGTAGGCCGAGCTAATGTTGTAAGTGCTGCAACACTTAGCATGATTCCTAAGCCCTACTCATGAAGTAGGCAGAATCTCTTATAAAGCCCTACCAATGCCGTAGGCCGAGCTAAATGTTGTAAGTGCTGTAACACTTAGCATGATTCCGAAGCCCTACTCATGAAGTAAGCAGAATCTCTTATAAAGCCTTACCCATGCCGTAGGCCGAACTAATGTTGTAAGTGCTGCAACACTTAGCATGATTCCTAAGCCCTACTCATGAAGTAGGAGAATATCTTATAAAGCCCTACCCATGCCGTGGGCCGAGCTAATGTTGTAAGTGCTGCAAACACTTAGCGTGATTCCCAAGCCATACTCCTGAAGTAGGCAGAATCTCTTATAAAGCCATACCCATGCCGTAGGCCGAGCAAATGTTGTAAGTGCTGCAACACTTAGCATGATTCCTAAGCCCTACCCATGAAGTAGGCAGAATCTCTTATAAAGCCCAACCCATGCCGTAGGCCGAGTAATGTTGTAAGTGCTGCAACACTTAGAATGATTCATAGCCCTACTCATGAAGTGGCAGAATCTCTTATAAAAGCCCTAACCATGACGTAGGCCGAGCTAAATGTTGTAAGGGCTGCAAACCTTAGCATGATTCCTAAGCCCTACTTATGAAGTAGGCAGAATCTCTTATAAAGCACTACCCATGCCGTAGGCCGAGGTAATGTTGTAAGTGCTGCAAAACTTAGCATGATTCCTAAGACCTAATCATGAAGTAGGCAGAATCTCTTATAAAGCCCGACCCATGCCGTTAGGCAGAGCTAATATTGTAAGTGCCGCAACACTTAGCTTAAGATATACGAGAAAATTCTTATAAAAGGATTCTATAAAAACTTTAAAACGACCTTATACCGCAAACAAGCGAAAAGTTCTATTAACCAGTCCATTTGAGAGTTGCGAATTTAAATTATGAAAAAAGCAAAGTAAAACATCAAGCAAAAATATTTCCATCATAAAATAAAAGGGCACAGAGCCGAAGAATTGAAGAAATACATTAAATGTAAGGGATTATGGGGTTGGGATCGATCCTCATCAAGTGTGAATCGAAGGAGCTTCGATTGGTGGGCCTCAAAGGCTGTCAGCATCTGATCAATCTCATTCTCTGCTCCTCATGCAGCCTCCACAAAAAGGAAGTATCACAGTCGGCCTAGTTCAGGTTGATGAATTTGACGATCTCACCCATATCCAGGACATATGCTTCCTGGGTAATGGCGTCAAAAGCTGGAGAATCTCTCCACTCCTCCACAGCCTTAGACACCTTCAGATCGGTCTCTACCTTTAAAGCCATGGCCTAAGCTACCGCCTCGTCAGCACGCCTTTTATCCAGCTCAGCACGAGAATTCGCTTTCTCCCCCCAGAGATGCAGCGCCTTGTTCTCGTCGAGTAGCCTATGCTCCTTAGTAAGGCAGGCGTCGAGCTCTTCTCCCATCTTATCCAACCGACTCTCGTAGCTTCTCTTTTCCTCCACAAAAGCAGACCTCTCAGCTTCGACCTCAGAAAAGAGCTTGTCGGCTTTGGCTTTGAATTCCAGCACGGAATCAAGTTCTGCTTTGACCTGAAAGGCACGAGGGTAAAATTTCAAAAACCATAAAAGGTCAAATCAAAGTCATGTGAGATACTAAAATGTAAACTCTGTACCTTGGTCACCACTGGAGACATATGGAGAACAGCTCTGTGACAATGAAGCTGAGCTGTGAGGACGTTCTCCCCGACGGGCATCTCATTCAGGAATTGTTGCTCTTTATCAGGCCAGCTCCGTGTCATCAAAACGGCACTCTCTGAGGGGCGAGGGAAAGGCAACAACTGATTCCCTTGCTGGGGAAGGAGCTCTAAGGAAGTCCAGAAGGATCTCAGGTCGGCGCCCAACCGAATCCTCAACACCCGACCTCTGAAGGTCAGGCTGCCTCTCCTGGGACTTAGAAGAGGAAGCAGCAACAGCCACCGTAGCCGCCGTATGGGTAGGAGAGTCTGGGAGAACGGGAGCAGGCGACAGGCTTGATGGACAACGCCTCTGCAAGGGCTGCTCGTCTTCTTGTTCCACCTCAGCTCCCTCAGGTCGGGTTGGCCCCTTAGCAGCAAGACCTCTCGCTCTCTTCCTTTCTCGGCCATCAGCCGGCCTGTAGAGCCATAGCCGCAGCGAAATTCAAAACATATCGGTCGTTGGTCCCTGACAAAAGGCAAAGGATAAGGTCAGTAATGAACAGAGGCCAGTTAAAAACAATAAAACGTAAAAATGCCTACGAGAGGCAGTAGGAGCTGGGGTCCGAGATATGCTATGCGTTGAGATCGGAGGAATAGCTCGGAGTAGACCCGCTTGGAATAAATTGTCGTTTGTAATCACAAACTTGCAGGATCTCTCTCTGTTAGGAAGCGCTCGGATTGAGTCGGCCCGCTTCTGGATCGTCGAGCTCAGGTGGCAAGGTCTGTAAACTGCAAAAATTACAAAGAAAAGGACAGAGTCAGTCAAACCAGACAATGGATTTCCACAAAACAGCCGTAAATACTCTCACTTACAGAGGGGATGGTAAAGGGTGGGGACTACATCCCCCTTGTCCACCTCGTCCGGATGGAATTGCCATCCCCAAACAAAAAGAAACTCCTCTTTCCACCCTTTGATCGAGGAAGGCGTATCTAAAACTAGTGAACCCCCCGTCCTGGCCTAGCACTAGTATACCACCAACCCGTTTTCTTCCCGTCTTATTTAAAGGTAAAGAGGGAGTTGAACTGGGAGACGTCCATCTCTGGGTTTCCTAACTGCTTCCACAAAATCAAGGGTCGCTATCAAGGTCTCCACCGTTTGGAAACGGCTGGGTAGGGGGCTATCCCAGAAGAAAAGAAACGAATAACGATCCTTCGGAAAGGACAGCCTTAAACCAGCCTGAAGAATGGCGCCGTTAAGGGCCACACATCCTTCAGGGGGCTGTTAGCTCGGTCGGAAGAAAGTGGCACAACTAGTTCTACGGAAGGGGGGATGCCATACTTGGCCCTAACTGCAGCTAATGAACCCTCCGTCACTACCGACCTGAGGCTACTCGCTCCCCAAGTACCACTCCCACTACTGCTCTCCTCGCGTACCCTCTCTTCCCTTAAATTACGCCTATGCTCCATACTTATAGGTGAATTGATGGTTGGGTTAGGACGGGGGCGGAGAAGGAAAAATGACGCGATGGGGGTGGGTGTGAATACTTCCTGGCAATCGGAACTAGCGGACGATGCACTAAATGACTGGGTGGACGAAGATGGTACAAATTCTTCCTGTTGATTTTCCCAGGACTGCACACGGGATTCGTCCGAGCTCATGTAGAGTGTTAAAGAGAAAGTATGCGCAAAAGAAAAGGTTATCTAAAAATGGCAGGAGAATACCTGGGCAATTATCTTGGTCGGAAATTCAAGGGAAAAGAGAAAAAGGGAAAAAAAAAAAAAAAAAAAAAAAAAAAAAAGAAAAAATGGAATTTCGAAAATACTAAAGAAAGACGGAAGGAAACGTTCAAGAATGGCAAAAGGCGGGATGTAAACCGGCAGAAAAGGGCAATAAATGCACGCGGCTGTCAATCAATGCCTGAAAAGAGGTGAAGACGTCTAGCCACCCCCTTGGCGACAGGTGTACCTGGCAGCGGCAGGAGCAATTATTACGCAGGTTGGTACTTGTGCCATGACAGTTAAACAAGGTCAGACCCTTATCTAAAATTAGACGGAACTGGGGGGTAACTGTGGACACCGACCTCCGAGGTCGTGTAGTCGGAACGTACAGTCCCATATAATGACGAGGAAATGGTTGAGTTCGTGATGCGAGATCAGGTCGGCAGGAGCATAGCTTCCCAAACAAGCCATTGTAGTCTTCCAAGACGCTATAGTGGCTAATGATTACGGATCAATGACAAGATCTTTGGGCATCAACCAAAGGGATACACGTGGAAAGGTCATGTGTCAGCGCCTACCTATTCCTCCAATCAGAAACCTTAGCCTGCTTTAGTCGACAATGCATTTACTGCCTGGATCAACAAGTCCCATCGTCCTCAGTCAACAGTACAACGTTGAGGTCGGGCGCCAATACCGTTAGGACAACACCCCAATCAGCTCGGCTCAGTCTCTGGGTTGATAAGACAGGAGGATTAGACGTTGTTATGTTTCTACTATAAACGGCTCAGAAAACAAAGATGGCGGGGGAGGCAGACAGAAAAATCTAAAGGAATACACTAAGGAGAAAAAACCCAAGTGAGCCATTTGACTATGTAGATTATTGTAAAGAAAGAAGTAATCTTTTAGAGACAATCGAGAATTCTTCTTCATCGAATCCTGATACTAATTTTTGACTCTTAGTGGCCTTAATTTTTCTTGTTCATGCCAATTTGAACGTCAACACATTCAACTCACAATATCGGTATCTGATTAATTAAAAAATATTAAAGTCATATTAACAATTTCGTAAGGATCTTAATCACTTTAGTTCAACACAGGTCGTAATTTCTAAGCATCAATTTTTCATATATGAAATCAGTAACATTTTAACAATACCGTTTCATTAGTCACGTTTACCGATATGACCTAATCTAGATGCCATAACGAAAAAGAATTCAACAACAATATAAGCAAAGTCAATTTCTTATTTAAAAATTTGTCAATAGTACAAAGTTTGACCATTCAATCACTGGAATAGCCTTTACCAACAAATCTCTCTTTTAGGGATAATACAAGTTTACCAGATTCAAATACACTTTTTATGTCCGGTTGTTCCAAGAGATTTCCACTAACTAAATTCATATTCATATCGTGAACATGTAGTACATTTGTGAAGGCAACCGTCTTGCTTGAAGTGAAAATAATATCCAATCTGCTTTTCAATACTTTGGATATGACCTCGTTACCCATTTGAATATCTTGTTCTCCATGAGTTTCGAAATAAATCTTGAATAAAGACTTATCATATATACATGTACAGTTGCACATGTATCCAGAACCACACACCACCCGGAACCTTTCCCTTTGATTGCGTGGAAATCCATGTGATGCAACAGTGCAATTCATATATCGAAGCTAGAGCAAATAATATTCTAATAGATGTAATTCTAGCTACCGTTGCATATGTGTCAAAATAATCGATCATTCCTTTTGTTAACCTTTGGCTACTAATATAACCTTAAAGGTATTAACGAGAACCACGGTGTTATACTTTCTCATAAACACTCATTTACATCCTATAGGTCTAGGTCCAGGTGGCAAATCGACAAGCTCCCAAGTATTATTTGACATTATCGAATCCATTTCGTCCTTAATAGCATCTTTCCAAAAGATGCTATCACGTAAAGTTATAGCTTCTTTATAAGTTTTAGGGTCGGTTTCCACTTGTAGAACAAAATGAATTGTTCTTACAACATTCACACTGTTTCCCTCTACCAAGTAAAAGGAAATGAGTTGAGAGTCAATCTCATCTGATCCCAAGGACTTCCCAATTCGAGTTCTTTTGCTTATTCGTGGTTCACTAGATTCATTAACATCTTCACAAGATGTTTCATACCACCACCCGTGAACCTCCAAAAATCAACCTCCAAATGGTCAAAATTTTGTACTATGCGGTCGCAAAGTACAAACTCATACGGCCGCACAAGTACTTGCAATTCATGTATTTGGGGAAGTAGGGGAATATTTTCAAGAAACTTGAAATCAAAATACCTTGAAATTAGAAATTTATTTGTTCCCTCTTCTTCGGCTTTGTATTTGTTTTCCAATGCGTTCCAGATTTCTTTTGTCAATGAAGTGTTAGTGTAGAGATCATATAGCCGGTCCGATAGAGCATTTAGGATGTGACCACGGTATCATGATCAAGTCTTTTGGTGGATATTTCAATTTTTATTTCTTATCTTCAAGTTAGTATTTGATTGCTGCAACATTATTTCATTCTCGGTGTATTCTCCATTCATTTTTCAATGATATGAAACATCTTCTAAAGATGTTAATGAATCTAGTGAACCACGAAGAAGCAAGAGAACTCAAATTGCGAAGTCCTTAGCATCGGATGAAATTGACTCTCAACTCATTTCCTTTTACTTGGTTGAGAGAAATAGTGTAAATGTTGTAAGAACAATTCATTTTGTTCTACAAGTGGAAACCGACCCTAAAACTTATAAAGAAGCTATAACTTTACGTGATAGCATCTTTTGGAAAGATGCTATTAAGGACGAAATGGATTCGATAATGTCAAATAATACTTGGGAGCTTGTCGATTTGCCACCCGGATCTAAACATATAGGATGTAAATGGGTGTCTACGAGAAAGTTTAACACTGATGGTTCTCTTAATACCTTTAAGGCTAGAATTACATCTATTAGAATATTATTTGTTCTAGCTTCGATGTATGACTTGCATGTTCATCAAATGGGTGTCAAGACGACATTCCTGAATGGAGATCTCGATGAGGATGTCTATATGGAATAACCTGAAAGGTTCGTTCTACCTGAAAATGAACAAAAGGTGTGCAAGCTAGTAAAATCATTACATGGTTTGAAGCAAGCACCTAAGAAGTGGAATGAGAAATTTGACTTAGCGATAATATCTTTTGACTTTAAACATAATAGTGTAGATAAATGTTTATATTGTAAAGTATGCGAAAATTATGTGATTTTTATTTGCTTGTAAGTTGATGACATGTTGATTATGAGTAATCACATGGATGGGACCAAAGAAATGAAAAGGTTTCTATCTTCCATTTTTAGGATGAAGGATCTGAAAAAAGTGGATACTATTTTAGGTATCAAGGTTACCAAAAATAGTGGGGGTTATTATTTGAGTCAATCACACTATATAGAAAGTGTGATAAATAAGTTCAAATATTTGAACATAAAAGATTGTAGTACCCCACTTGATCCAAGTTCAAAACTTGTAAAAAATGATGGAAGAGAAATTGCTCAATTAGAATATGCAAGTGCTATTGGAAGTCTCATGTATGCCGTTCAATGTACGAGACTGGATATAGCATTTGCAATTAGTAAACTTAGTAGGTTTACTAGTAACCCAAGCAATGACCATTGGAAGAGTTCTTGGATATTTAAAGAAAACCAAGAATTTAGGTCTACAATATACTAAATTCTCGGCTGCATTGGAAGGTTTTACAGATGCTAGTTGGATATCTAGCACGGGTGAAAATAAATCAACTTCAGGTTGGGTGTTTACACTTGGTGGTGGAGCTATTTCTTGGAAATCAAATAAACAGACATGTATAACACACTCAACTATGGAATCCGAGTTTGTTGCACTATCGGAAATCGAGAAAGAGGCTGAGTGGCTTGAGGAATTCTTATACGAGATACCTTTGGGACCGAAGATAATATCTTCTATACCTATCATGTGTGATAGTCAAGCCACGTTAGCAAAAACATACAATGAAGTATATAATGGAAAGTCTAGACATATGAGTCTAAGACATAATTACATAAGAAATTTAATCAAGAGTGGAACAATTTCCCTAAATTATGTAAAATCAATTGAGAATTTAGCGGATCCTTTAACTGAACCTCTAAATAGAGATTTAGTAAATTCTACTACAAGTAGGATGGGGTTGAAACTCTTAAATTAAAAAAGGTCCACCAATGATGGCAACCCTACCCATCATTACTGAAAAAGTAATTTATGGGTTCAAAGGGTAATAACAAATCATTCGACATATGGATAGTTTCAGCATTATTGATATCCGCAATAACCTTATCTTAGTTATAATGCTGGTTGTTATTGAAGTGATGGATGAATTTAAAATTATTAATGAAGTTCAATATTAATAACAAGTATCTTAAAAGTAAGAAAGATATTGGAAGAACTTCACCTAAATAAACTTCGAGATGGTGCCGCCTCAATAGAGAATTAGAGTCTCTCTTAAAAGTTTATTAAACAAGGATTAGCTCAAAGTCATAATAGCGCTAAGCGAGTTTGAGAAATTTGAGATCACGTGATACTCATGTGTGTGTTCGAACCGGTATTGTCATTTGGAACAAATGGTTCAAAGTTTCATGCTACCTTTGATTCCGACTTTGCTTTGTTTGAATTACACTATGGTTAGATTCAAATCGAAAGATATCTAATCATTATGCATAAGTATCGTATAACTTTGAATATGAGAGTTTATTTGATTTTGAACAAGTGGGGGATTGTTAGAAAATGATTATTGTTTAAAACAAATAAATGTTGGAATGAATAAACGGGATTAAAAAAAATTATACCTTGCGGCCGCATGGGTATTTACAGGGACTAAATGTCCCGGTATGGTTTGAACCATATGGTCGCATGGGTTTGTATCTTGCGGCCGCATGGTACAAAATTTTGACCGTTTAGATGTTGATTTTTGCTCGTTTGGAATTCAAATTTGGTGCGTAGATTAATTTAGAATAGTTATCAAACACAATTCTCTTTTGTTGGCTCACTTTGAATATAAATTGAATTTATTCAATGTGAGACGATACTCTCAACTCATCAATTTTTTTACTTGTCAACGATCATGTGGGGCTTGCGTGTTTCGCAGAAACATGAATCTTAGGACCTATGTTCATCTTATGAGGATTGTAGTGAGAAGGTTTTTTTTAGCTTTCGTCTGTACTCTGTAGATTATACCTCATCTTGTCATTATTAACATCTCCATCACACATTATTCATTTTCCTCCATGTCTGCATTTAATGCTCGTCGTGTTAAAATCAATACCACAAGAATGCTTAACGCAATGAGAGCTTCCGGCAAGTGGATTAAGAAAAATACTACAGTTTCTGGCTAGATTTAGCTGCCTTGACACAATATATGTAGCCAGTATTTCTATTTTGAAGAGTAACTGAGAAGCGTAACAAACAAGATAGATTTCTAAATTATGGCTGTGTAGAAAACAAAAATGTCAACTGCTGTCAAATTCTTCAATACAGAATCCCAGATTGCGTAAACTTCTGTGCGATACATACCATATCCCAGTCCTTTGCATGTGTATCTTCATTTTTGACTGCCTATGTAGTGAAGGCATTCAACATAAGAGGCACATTACGAAAAAAGCTTAATTAGCTATCTCCCCTGTTTGTTTTCTTGCTTTTCTTCTGCTTTTGCTTAAGCTGAGTGAGGCCTGCTGCTGAAATCTTCACATTACCAATAATAGCAGCAACAAGCTCAGGATCTGTGCAAGCTTTCATTAATTCCTTCTCTCTGCCCGTTGCCTCCGGTAGGTGATTAAATAAATTCATGGCTGTCTTTGCCGCTGCATAATAGTAGCTAATGTCAAATATGAATTGCTGGCGGAAAAAAAATGGTAAACTAAGCAATAACAGCAGAAGCCGAACAAGACAAGGAAGAGAGTAATGTCCCACTCCCACAAGCAATAACGGTTTCATTCAACATCACCAACAAAATAAATACACATTTCTGAAGTTCTTTGAAACCAAAAGAACATTCCAATTTAATCTGAGGGGGTAAAAACCATGGAAATATATTTTCAACAATGCCATGTAACAAAATCTATCTTAAAAAGATAAAAACTACTAAATATAGTTACCTTTTCCTTTCTTTACTGTTCCTGGAATTATCTTGACACGATATTTATATAATTGTACAGCGCTGTAAGGACCACAGACAGGTGCTGCGTACAATAAGACATCATTAGGCAGCGGATTTCCAGTCAAGTAATCCACATCATTTAATTTCCCTTTCTCTTCTTCCCCAATCTCATGAATATCATCTTCTTCCATGGTCACCCTGTCCATCTCATTGGCAGCCTTGTCCCCTCCACTACTTGCATTATTAAGCACGGTTTCAAAGGGCTGTTCCGGACAATCTCGAGACTTATGACCAGCCTTTTTACATTTGTAACAAATTTTTGAAGCATCTCCAGTTTCTGCATGAGGGGGGAAATATTTGCATCTTATAACCATCAAAAGAAGTACTTCCTTTGGAAAAGATTGACAGAAGCATAATTCATGAACACCAAGAAAATGAACATGTCAGTGTAAATGGCATCACTAAACATTTAACACATTATCTTGGGCTGGTTATGCATTATGGAATTATCTATTCACTGGAGCATAATGTGCAGATCCAATAATCTACTACCACAGTTCTCAGTTATTTGGAGATACAATCGGGCCACATAATCTGTGGACTAATACCTTTGGCATGATTTTTGTTCGTTCAAATATCAAATTCCAATATCTATACTGAACCTAATCGTTCTTTCAAAAAATCCAATACAATCAATTTTGTAATTCAATCTTGAGTTGCACAAACAGTAAAGATGGATAATTTCCAACATTATCTGGCAACATAAATAAAAGCCCTCTGTACAAAGGCAGTACACTTTTTCTCCCAAGGCAGCATGCAGCATTGTCAGACCAAATAAATGCAGAGTAAGAACATTACCTTCAGCAACCAAGTGATTAGCAAAAGAATGGACATAACTATTTTTTATTTGATATTTATAACCAAAATCTTACCGGTAGTTGCTTTTCCTTGTCCTGCAGTGGCCTTTTCATCCTCAGACTTCAAATTGTTCTTTTTCGATTTCCCAGCAGGCTGTAGATTAATTGAAAGGTCAATATACCAGCAACTTATAAGGTACCAGTAATAAGATTACTTGTCCTGTATCTTCGTAAGTTATTGATGACCATACTTTCATTCTCGTTTAGTATAACCAGAACCTCAATTCAAAGAGGGGGATAGGGAGCTTTCTAACGTCACTTATATCTGTACGTATATTAGACTTTTTATATAACTAGTTTTTTCAGATTTTTTTGGGTCAAAGTAAAGAAGTTCAAGTTATCTTTGTATTTGATAGAATCTTACAATGCTATAATCCAAACCTAGTAGCTGGATTTTAAGAATTATAACTTAGCAATACTTACAGCCAACAGAGCAATTCGGATGCTTCGCTCCTCTTCATCTTGATCTGCATACTTCTCCTTTATCTTCTTCAGTTTACCTCTCTGTCCACGGCTAATTTTGGCACCATTTGGCTTCGAATTTTTAACATTTTTATCAGGGTGACTTGCAGTCTCATGATTTTCTTCCACCTCTTCTTTTTCATGGTCAATGGGAGCACCTTCAGTATTATCTTTTTGAGCATGATTTTCTTCCACCACTTCTTTTTCATGGTCAATGGGAGCACCTTCAGTATTATCTTTTTGAGCATGATTTTCTTCCACCTCTTCTTTTTCATGGTAAATGGGAGCACCTTCAGTATTATCTTTTTGACCCTTCTTGAGCTTTCTTCTTTCAGCTTTGGAGATATAAGGTTTCTCTCTCTTTATTTGCTCCTTGGCTTGTTCTTCCACTGATTCCCCTTGAGAAGACTGGAGCCCATAATTTTTTGCAGATGCAGTAGCAGATCCAAGCTCAAGAGCTCTATCAATAAGATCCTCCAGTTGAGATGTGGAAGTAGTAATGCTTTTCCCAGAAACTTCATCACCATCATTGTAATTCATTGAAGCAGTAGCTTCAATTGCTGAGACGTGTGAATTACTAGATTTATCAATAGAAATATGTAAGCCATTGAAGGATTCTGAATAAAAATCCTCTTTGGTTGGTCTTTCTGTTAACAATTCCATGGTGCTGGGTGATTCTATTGTGGCTTTTTCATCCAAGACTTCACTATCAGAATCAGAACCAGAATCAGATACTTCTCTAAAAGGTTCAATTTGCTCAGTGTCATTCATTTCTTCCCCTTCACCTCTTACCCTCCTTTCATTCAAATGAGATCCCAAGGAACTCTCATCTAAGCGAAATAAAATTCCAAAACCCATAATGAGGGGGTGTGGTGGAAGAAAGTTCTTTTTACCACGAATCATGAAGCTACCAACTGTAAGATATTCCCCCGTGGGAGCTGTTTTACTGACTTGGTGAGGGTAAACCCACCAAGCACTAGTCACAATTTTTGAGTCCCAAGCCTGGCTATGGCAGACCTACATAACAATGTACATCGTGGATTTGCTTATACTTCCATTGCGAAGATGTGATCATAGACAGAAAATATAATTGCAACTCACTGTGAAACATCCTGCTTGGTTCAAGGTGAGAGGGGGTACAGTGGTTTCAGGCTTGTGATTCTTTATCACAGTGCTAGAAGCTCCATGAAGATCTGCATGGACATACCTGTATTTCACAACAATTGATCACTACCCTTACGATATAACATTTCTCTATCCCACGTAATGATACAGTATAATATTTGATTTTTGGTTTTGTGGACAAGACGAGAGCAGGAAGAGATGCTAGGGATGAGGGGTAAATAGAAAACATTTAATACCACCAGGAGCTAGCAATTTCTCAGTCGGTAAACTAAAGGCCAAAGGTTCAATCAATTCTATAATCCAAATTTTGTTTCTTTCGTGAATAAGCAGTAAAATATGTATATGTAATATATCATTTTTAGCTTCAATCAAACCCACAAGTAAACAACAGAAAGAAACATGAAATAAATAACAGAGAAGCTATTCATGGATGAAAAGAACATCCTGAGCTGAAGTAAGAGAGGTAACATCCTTCCGACCCATCAAGTATTTTGAAATTATTTTTCAGCTGTGAATCAAAACTTTGTAGAAGTTCTATCTAAAACTTCTTGATATCAAGTCCATAGACATGACGCCCCGTAAAAAAAATGCTAGAAAGAAAGTCTCTGAACACTCACAGATCTCCTTTAGACATATAACGTTTGACTATCATCTCGTTCTGTTGAGCATCATGTCCACTGATAACCAGATAATTCTCACTACTGATGAACCAATTGAATTTTTCAAACCAATGAACTTTGCGCATGTGTGAAATTGTGGCTACTGTTTTCTCCTGCAAATTATGTATATGTAAGTATTACCACCTCACAAGAAAAGGATAACAATACAGCTACAGAAGATGTATCAGTGTGGTAAGTAAATGCTAAATAAGTTGGTGATAATAAGTAACATCACAGTGGCCTTCCCTTAATTAATTTTATGGTTTCCAATTTTAGAACTTACATCTCAACTACTACCTAAATATGATCACAAAAAGATGCCAAGGAAAACAAAAATTAGTTATTTGTTCTTTAGTTTCAATCCAATTAGCATATTGAAACTTTGTGTAAATTTATGACACATGAACTTCAACCATGAGAGATATTTATCCTTATATAGAAGATTAACAACAGTACTCCAAAATTTTCTGTACTAAAAAGAATTGTATTCCTTCATTATGGGAAAATAAAATCTTCCTTCACTATTCCTATAAAATCTGTGATCTCTCCCTAAATTCTTCAAAGGTCTCCAATAATGTATCCTGAGTCAAGCTCAAATTTCTCAATGATGTTTCTCCTAATATTGCTGTTTTCCACTTCATTGAAAAACTCAAAATCATGATTGCCTTTTTCACTCATTTTAATTCTCTTTTAACCCCAACTACCCTTAACAGAATTTTTGATACTCACTGTCTCAGTTAAACGCTCCTTGACATCCAAACCTCGCCCAAAACTCTCCATTTCCCAATCCCATCGAATAATCAGGTTCCTTCAACATTGAACTTTTCCTCAACGACTTCAATATGTGACATGGTCAAAAGACTAAACAAGCACAACACTTCAAAAATTTTGAAAAGCAAATTATTAAAACCACCAAACAAAAAGGGAAAAAAAAAAGTGTTGCACTTGTTCCTTTAAAAAAGGATAGCAGTTCTCTGGGACGTAGCTGTGTGAACCAATATATATCAATTCAGATTGATGTCGAGAAGATCCACATGCATGTAAAAGAAAGGAAAAATCTAGGCAGAATGGCATATTAGTTGTCTAAAATGTCTGCTTGAATTGTTTGATCAATGTTCCATTTACGAAATTATTGGTAACTGAGCTAAACAAGGTTCATATGATTCAAAATGAAACATCAAAATTTAATTTTCAGAAAAAAAAAAAAAAAAAAAAAAAAGAAAAAGAAAAAAACACTAGTATCTCAACAAATAGAGTCACTAAATTATTCAGCTACCTGTGACAGTTGTTGACGGGACTTTCTCTCAGCAGCCTTGAAAGCCTTCTCATGTGCTGTAACGGTCTTCTCCTGTTTACTCTCCTGTCTCTTCTTCATTTCATAATACCTTCGAGCATTTGCATGAGCCGAAAGTGCCAGATCAACTTCTACCTGGAAATATGAAAACGCAAAATTCATGCCGAGCATGTGTGCAACAGCATGGAAAGTTTCACTCGGTTAAGAAAAATCATACAGCCAATAATTGTTAAGTTTGTCAGAGTAATCAAAACATAGTTCAAAACCTTAATAAAGATGCATAATATTCGAATGATTGTAATTACTTAGCTTCATGAATATGAACATATTCCATTCCATTGTTTAAGTAAACGTATTACAGCTTCATAATTTTGAATTGTGATGGATGCCAAGTGGCAAAAGGTGAGAATTCTTAACTTCATATCATACCTTGTCCACAGGTTGTGTCTTCTCATCATCATCCATCTCATCAAGATTGTTGCTCAGGAGCAGTGTCATGCAATTTTTTTCAAGGTGAAGTTTGTCAATGAGGCCAGCAACGGGGTTTCCAGATTTCTTCTCTCCTTTCACCATGCGTGCCAGATCATCCCAGCTCATACCATTTGCAAGAGCTACACGGACTGCTAAGATGGCAGCATCTACATCTTCTAAGTTATACTCTATTAGTTCAGCCATTCTGACACACTGTTTGACCTCTCTTTTCAGTGCATGTGCACGACTTTCCTGTAGCATTAAGTAAAAAGCATTTAATGTTAGCAGCACAGCATTCAATATCAACTTAATGCAAACACTTGGCTAAATTAGTTCCAACATGCTTCTTCAGAATTTAGTTCAATTTTCAAGATATCCTTAGGGAAGGCAGAATGCTCTGTCACCGGCCCATGTTGTCCCGCCCCGAACCCGCACCCACTCTTATTTCTTATTTTATTTTATTGTTATTAAGTTATTTATAAAATAAACTGATAATAATTTTGTATTAAATAATTAAATGAGTAAATAGAGAAATGGGGATATTAAAATCCCAACCAGCGAAAATCCCAGGCAGTGTGGGGTCAAGGAAGGTCGCACCACCCCGTCCCCATTGCTATCCCTATAACATAAATTCAGATGTTTAAAATGTTAACTAATAACCCAATCCGCAAGTTTCTTAGGCATAATTCATAACATAAACAAAGAGGAATAATTTCAAAAAAAATTATATTAAAAGGAAACATTATATGTGATGGCAATGATGCACCTGATCAATCCGTATTTTATTAAGCTTCTGCGTAGCAGAGCTCTCTTTTGCCTTTTGTTGTTGTTCAGAACGCTGACTCTCAATTTTACTGTAGAATTCATCTAATGCAGCATCAAATGTTTCAAACTTGGTGGAATCTCTTGATTTGAACTGATTCAGCAACAGCGGGCAGAATTCATCATAGATCTGTACAAGTGAAAAAACACTATCAGCACCGACATTCATCATGAAAAGACATCTACGTGCATCCTTGAGTGCATAAAAATAGTACTAGCTGAAAATATCAAAGGTAACCTGCTCAGAAGTTCCTGTGTCACACATGGAGTCATTCTTTTTCCCAGAATTCTTTTGCTGCATCACGATGTATCCTTCTGGAACTTTCTCACCAGATATAACATCTGTCAGCCAGTCTTCAAACCTTGCAACAGCTTCAACCAGAACCTGGATGGTATTATCTTCCAATTTGAAATCCTTCCCAATTCTTGTGCTTGGAATCAAACAGGCATCTAATATAATATGTTCTGATAGTGCAGGGCCATAACCCAATGTTTCCCCAAGAACCACCTTCAGGGTTGCCTGCTTGGCATGAGCACTATCACTTCTATTCGATTCAATAAGCTTCCTGCTCTTATGACTGCCTAACTTCCCTTTAGGCACACTGGAATTATTTCCCTGTTCATTACTATCTAAACCCTCACCTTTACCAGATTCCAAAGAAGATGTTAGGGCTTCCCACAACTTTTCACTAGTTGTACGCTCAAAATTTCGGCTTATTTCAACTGGATAGCGATGGCGTGGCATGATTGAGATTCCTTTATCATCGTCCCTGTTATTGATAAAAATAATAATGTTCAAGACATGCAGCTAATAAATAAAAACACATGTTGTGTAGCCAATGAAGAGAAAAGATACTAGGATTCACCTACCTGTGCGACCGCAGGAGAGTCAAGACAGTGTACTCGGAGTCTGTGAGAAGAATATTCCCTTGGGCATACAACTCCAAAATTATATAGTGAGCATTAACTCCCAATCCAAATTGGAAGAGTATTATCTAAACACAACATCAAATTCAAAGTTATGATATCCTTTTAAAAAATGATTATTTCTTAATCAACGAAAAGTACAGAAGGCTAACAGACATACCCTGTCATATCCAAGTTGTCGCACATCCTCGAGCCTTCTTGTTCGTATGTGTTTTCGTAATTTCAACGTAAAGCCTGATGGAGTATTGCTTTTGTCCCTGTCAACCCATAAACAAAATCTCTATATGTTCAGAAGAAACTCATTTCAGTTCCCACTCACGAATTTTTCCTTTATTTGTTTGGTATAGACCTTGGTTAAGCATATCACATTAAACAATAAACTAATTACAGAAGCATTCACCCAGGGAACTCGCTTGTCTTCCCTTTCTGGACTTTTTATTACTGGCCTCAGCCTTTTGGACCAGTTCTTCTATAGCCTATAATGTTTTAAGGGTTTTCTTAAGTTACTCTAAGCAAAACCCAAATCTTGGGAACGAGAAGGAAAAAAAAAAATAAAGAAAAAATAGAAATGGAGAAGTGACAAGACAAGAAAGCAAGTGAAGCAAGCGTGCCCTAGCCTCCTACAATCAAACTGACATACACCCTCTCCCAAGTGAAGTGCAACTATTTGCGACAGCCTTCACTCTTTATCTTTCTTTTATATTTTTCTTGTTGTCTTTAGATTTTTTTGTTTTCTATTATCTGTTTCTGTTTCTGTAGGGAAGTTCAAGGGGAAAGCTTTATTGAAATAGAAAGCAGGTAATACGAACCAAATCTACCGATAATTCTCTGAAAGACTTTTTTTAGAGAATCAATATGCTGATAATTCGTATATTTAGTTCTAGTAGTATATTTCAACATGGCTATGATTCATTACAAGTACATTAACTCCTCAACCCTTAGAAAGCAGATAACAAAGGAGATTTCTGGAGATTATACCGAAGATAAGCAGTGGTATGCAATCTGATACCACTTTCCATCAACAGCAACACCTTTTCGCTCTCCCCTGACTCGGTAACTCCACTGCTATTCATCAGCTTAAACACATAAGTCTGCAATACATTTTTATTTTCATTTCCATTCATGTAACAACAATTTATATAACAACAATATTTATAGAGACGTGGATACCTTAGGAGAAAGGTCGTAGACGTTAGAGCAGCGCATACCAATCAGGTGACGGAGGCACTTAACCTCAGCCGCCACGTCAGCAGTGTTCATTCGCACTTTCACCATTTTTGTTGAATTCTAGTTTTTTTCTCAAACTAGATATGTTCAATCAAAATTGATAGGGTGAGAGTTTTGACGGCTGCAAGATCAAAGGGATGATATGAGCGTAGAGCCAGAAATATACATTATGGGTGGCAAAATTTTTAAAAAGTTCATGTACAAATAAAATTCATGTATAACAAAAAAAGTCATAATATAACATTATTTATTTCAGTTGTATCCAATGTTTTACAACATAAAATTCTATATAATATAATCGAAATCTAAATTCATTGGAAATTCTCGTTCGACGCCAAATCTAAGAATCCTAAATCAACTCATACTCCAACATAAATGCAATTCAAGGGGCTAAAGGTCAAACGGAAATACCTGCTTACGTAGTTCGGTAGGGCTTCAAAGTGAGTGAGAAATTAGAGCCACAATAAATTGAAGCTTTTTGTGATGCTAAAGCCTGAAAATAAATTTTGATCTAGAAACCATGAGTTACTGATTAAAAACTGCAAGTCTGTAACAAACAAAAACCATAAACATAAACTGATAAAAGTTAAAATTGTTTGTCAAATAATAACCACATAAAAATCAACAAACAAAAGAAAACAAAAAATCAAATAGATGCAGGCAGCAAGAAGAAAAAACAATTAAACAACAATTTCCACTAAAAAGTTAAAATTGTTTGTTAAATAACCACAAAAAAATCAACCAACAAAAGAAAAGAAAATATCGTATATGAAGATTGAAGACACCAGGTATAGATGTTGGCAGAAAGAAGGAAAAAAAATTAAACAAACATAATAATACTTACAGTAAAAAATAATTTACACAAACACACAATTGAAAAATCCAATCAAGGAAAATGCAAACTAAACAAATATCTAGATAAAAATATTTACAGTCTACACTCCTTTTCCGCCTCAGACACCTCTCTCTCGTGGGTCAGTTTCAACTCCCGCGACCCACTCAGGGACTCGTCTATATTTACATTTGAACCGTTATTCATCTCTACCTTATAATCTTTCCCTTCCAGTCAGCCGTTCTTACTGAATGTTGGTTCTCCACGATTGTCTCAATCACTAAAGGCTCTACATTGAAACCACCTTGTGCGTGTGTGTGTGTGTGTGTGTGTGTGTGTGTTCTCATAGCTATTTTCCTTAACTTGGGATTCGATAGAGGTTGAATTGCTCCTCAAATTTAATGCCACGTTGGCTATAATACAAGTGCTAATCTTGATTTTGTTTATAATATTTGATGAAAGATTCAATTTTTTTACTGAAAGGCTCAATTTTTTAGTAATTTTTACTAGAGACAACACACTTTTTATGTAGAAATAAATTGGAATTTCCAATTAAATTATGTGAAGTATATAAATATATACAGATATGTTAATATTGAAAACTTTAATTAACAGATATAATAATATGACTAAATATACATACAAAGTATAAAAAGATAACTTGTATAAGCAAAAGAAAGCTAGTGTACAAAATAAAATGAAGCAAATAGAAACTTACAGTTGAGAAGAGATTTGCCGAAGCAGAAGACGAGAGAATAGATGGTGCTGAAGCTGGAAGTTCAGAGGGGTTTATATAGAAAGAGGAAAGGTTCAGTAAATCCAGGGGCGGATGCAGGATTTTCAATAAGAGTGGCTGAAACTTGGGAGAGTCAAAGATAAAATTTTGGTAAATGACACATAAAAGCTAGGCACAAAGAATTGGTCTAGATAGAAAATTGGTGAAAAATATATTTATGTTACGAATTGATAGAACCATTGAGTATTCATTTAGGCATCATATCATACAAAGAAATCAATTCAACATCACTAGTTCAACATATCACCACTTTTTTAACAAGTAATGCACATTGGTCCCAAGAAAGCATTTTCAGCAACTAAGATAGTGTCACTGTCACCAGCAAGCATATATGCTCAGTGTTTCAGTGAATATGATTATACAGAAGACATCTTTAGCCATATCATATGTAAGCAAGAATTCTCGACTTGATCTGATCGAATTTCAAAGATTTCTCCTGGTACAATACCACAAAAAGAATACAAACTCATGAGGAACAATCACCTTGATTTTGGTGTTTGCATTCTTTATCTGCTCAGTAGTGAATGAAGAAAGTGAAAAACTAAATATCTCCCCCTTCAAAGGCCCGCCGAACCCACGAGCACCTACAATAGTTTAGAGAAATTCTTGTCTAAGAAAGAACTTGTGCTACAAATATATATGCAAATCAGACTAGATAAATATAAAGTTCATCAAGGAAATTAAGCCATATTAAATTGGAAAAAACAAACCAAAGACACATACAAGCAATAAAATCCCTTCAAAGATACTCCATAGAAACAACCTCCAATCCCATCAACCAAACAAATACATAACAAAAGAGAATATAAACAATTCAATCAATTTTTAAAATATCTCTACTAAAATTTCGTCAAGAAATTTGTCACTTTCTTCACCAATGAATGCCATTTCCTCAGCAATGGATTTCGGACCACAAATTTATCCCTTTTTGCTTGGAAAGTTTTATCCCCAAATTCCCCTATTTTTACATAATTAGACAAGTAATTTAGTAAAACTCAGTAAGAACTGGGTAATAATTTATACATATTTAAACATAAAATCAATCCAATAGATAAAGACCAATTTGGGTTAAAAATTACATGAAAAAAAAAAACCTCATCTAAATAAACAATCCCATAAATTCAACTTGATCAAGCTTATAGCTACCTGGAAGCAGAGAAGGAGATTCCCAGAAATTGAGTCTTTCTCAAACAATTGAAGTTTGGTACGGCAACGAGGCTGGAGATTCCGGCGTGGAATAGACAGAGTAGAGATGGTGATGAGGGTGAGGGTGAGGGTGAGGGTGAGGGTGAAGGGGAAGGTGAGGGAGACGTAGTGCGAGCGAGGAGGGGATGCCGGATCGGATATCCGGGATATCCGTTTATTTGAGCTGGACTAATGGGTTTTAAATTTATTTTGCTTTGGGCTTGGACTATTGTGAATTGAAAGATGGGCTATTATTGATTTGGAGAAAGACTACCTAAAAATAAATATAATAAAAAAAGAACAATGCATAACTTTTAGTTTTAAACTTCACATTTCATAAATAACAAACTTATTAAAATATTTCAAAAATCAAGTGATAAATAAATTTATTAAATATTAAAAAATAATATAATATACATTAATTATTTATACCAATGTCACCCCACTACACCACATTCATTCCCCTCACTACACCATCTTCCCTCCACCTCTCCGTCGGAAACGGTCATCTGTTCCGACGTCGTCTCCGGTCGGCGACATCTCCGGCGAACACTCCGGAGCGACCACTATGGTGAATTAAAGATTTTCAAAAAATTAAAAATTGAATAACACCCTCACTCCTATGAATCCACCTACCACCACCCCACCCCTGCCTCCACGTCCTAAAAAAATTACCGGAAAAATTTTAAATCACGTTATATAATCAAGTTGCTGTCATGTCTCATCTGTTACTAATTGTAACCAAGTGTGTACTCAATGTGACTAACTGTGACCAAATTCGTGTTAAGTGTAACTATCTGTGACCAGTGTTGTGTTAATTGTGACTGAATGTGACTTAAATATGTTCAAGTCACATTTGGTCACAACCAGTCATAGTATACACATATTTGGCCATAAATGGTCACCACAAACAAATCTGTTTACACCACGGACCAACACCACAATTCCCCACCAAAAAGAAATGACGGAAATTGTTTACAAACTTTTGAATACAATTGATTCATCCAAAAATTACAACAGCAGCATAACACCAGAAAGTAACTACTATTATTTTATCAAAAATCTAAAAGAAGAGAAAAATCATATCAGCAGCAATAGGAAATTCAAATTTCTGTCCACTCGAAATCTCATTGCACAATTCATTCGTGTTGCCACAAAGCAGGGTTGAACAAAAATTCATACCAAAATTATAATTCTATTCAACAACAAAGTGAATTACAATCAATCTTCATATCATCAGAATATTTGTAGCACCACCCTTTTTGGTTTGCATTTTCTAGCTTTAAAGAGATCCGGAACTTCCAAAAAAATTCCAGAATTTCAAGTCACAATTGGTTACAACGAGTCACAATTAACCAGTCACAAACGATCACAACGAACTACCGGGTAGTCAAATCGTGATCTGGTCATAGATCAAAAAAGGTTCGCCGACACTACCAACTCCGATCCAGAACTAGAATTTTCGACCGCCGAACTACCACCATAATCAACAGAAACGCATCTCTACCATTTTGCAACCCACCAACAACCTTCTTCACCACTAAACAACCAACAACCACTACCACCTCACCACCACCATCTTCCAATGGTAGAATGAAACTTGCTGACACCATTGCAGCCGTAGCAGGGGACAGATCAACCACGATGACACCATCGAGAACTGCTACTTCTCCACTATCCACCTCCTCATCACCAACAAAACCACCATTTTCACTACAAATCACCGCCGCCGCACCACGCATACACACGCAACAGCACCCCAAAAAACAACCATCGCACATCCACCAAGTTTGTTCAGTTGATTAAACACTTACTCCAACTTTCTAACTCAATTGAAATTTAAACCATGAATTCTAACTCTAAATTGAACAAAATCCATACAAAAGTTAAATTAGACACCAACCATGGATCCACGAGGATTAGGTTTCAGTTTCGTCCACATTCTATACACCAAAATACCCCCAACTCCAAGTCTCCACTACCCAACTTTGAACACAGAGAAGATTAACCCTTAAAATCACAAAGAACACGAGGAACTCATTCGTCAAAAATGTAGAAGTCGTCCATATATGACGAGCACAAGTAAAACTTATTTTCCTGACCAGGTCAATGGATGAGTCTAATAAAATCTGTTTAAGAATCACATCATGTATACACTAATAGAACTTAACCATCGCACCGCCTTCACCGCACCGAAGACCTCCACCGTAACACTCAATTAAAAAAACAAAGAAATGATAGATGGTTGGATCTGTGAGACCCTAGGGAAATACCTGACTAGATCTTTCCCCCTGGGAACCTGGGAAATGCATTAAACCATCAACCAACGCATCCGCCACTTCGAGCTCCAGCTTCGCTGGCGAGGGAAGAATGAGAAACAGCGATGGAGGAAGAGAAACAGGTTGAGAGTAGAGAGAGGGAGAGAAAACGGTGAGATGGGAAAACATGTTGACGGACTGCAAGTCGCGGCGGCGCTCCTCAGGTTGATGGAGAACAAATTGGGATAACTATTTCGCCTCCATCGTGAACTGAAGATTTTCTGCATTTAATTCAGCACTGAAATTTGTTGTGGTTTTAATTCAGCACTAAATAAATTCCATCTTCGCCGCACCGATGCTCCTTCAAGTCGCCGACGACGGAGAGGGAGAGAAGTGAGAGACGGGAAAGAGGGAAAGGGAGAGGGTTTGATTTGTGTTTATAATTGTAGGGTTTTAATTATTAATTTAATTAACACCTGATTTTTGAATTTGAAAACTTAAACACATGGTGTTAGGTAATTTTCTCTAATAAAAAAAGGGCCACTTATAAAATACCCTCAAAATTAGAGGTTTTTTGAAAAATCATATGAAAAATATTTTAGAAGTAAATAAAATATTGTGTAAAGTTAAGTGTCATTTTTTCATGAAAAGGGACATAGTGTCTCTTTTTTTATTTAAAAAAAAACATAGTGTCCCTTTATTATAAAAAAGTAACACAAATGTCACTTTTTAGTTATGTGTCATTTTTATTAAAATGTAATGTTTGTCACTAAAAATGTGACATAAATTTTAACGAAGTGACAAAAAAATGTGGCAAATATTAAAAATAAAGTGGCAGAGATTCAAAAAAAAAAAAAAAACTTAACATTTACAAAAATTAAAAATCCCAAAAAGTGACAAAACATCAATCATCTTTAATTAATTCATCGCCACCATCATCTACCAACTCAACTTTTGACACAATTGTTGTCCATCAGCCTTCTCTGTCGCCACCACTATTATTATCAACAAACTCAAACCTAAGCACTTAAAACTATAAACATAAAACACAAGAAAAATGAATTCAAACATATGAAAAAAGTGACAAATTTTAAAAAAAAAAAATGCGACAAAACACTAGTCAAAACCTTAAATTATATCATTTTATACAACTTCAACCACTCCACCACCACCACTACTCCACCTTCTCCACCACAACCGCTCCAATACTTTAAGGCTTTGAAACCATGCATGCCTCATATCTCCAATACCCACCAAAACTAACTGAATACATTTCAAAACTCTGAAATTCTAAATGTTCAACCCATTGGAAAAGTTCATAATTTGATAATTAAACGTTTAGCAATTTCATTACTTTCACTGTTCTTTTGTTGAAGGTGTCTGTTGATGTAAATATTTTTTTAATTGTCTTATCTCTAATTCCGATTTTTGTAGGGTGGATTGAAACCTGATTTTTTTCAAGAAATCCATTTTCATGGCAACACTCATACAATGTGCCTGGAGTAGGTACAACCTAAGAAAACATTTCTAGCAAGTGGCTTAAATCAACATCAGATTCTGCCCACCCTCATCTTGGAACCTCAATCGTTTGTAACAATTCAGTAGTTTGTCCACTACCATACACCTAGTCGACTAAAACCCAATCTACCGTCGACTCTTCTACCAAAACACCAAAAACATAAAACATGGACCAAATCGACGCAATGCCATCACCGTTGTCGTAGCGACGTTATTGCAACTGTTGTAGTGGTGTGCATAATGCTTGTGGTCTATGTACTCAATTACGAGATTTTGCAATTTTGGGGGTTTGCTTTAATTTAGAACGTAATTAATGCAGTTTTATGTGATGTTTAATTAATTTAGGCTCTTAATCTAATTGGGTCACTTTTTACCAGTGTTCTGAAAGGTGCACCTAGGTATGTGCCCAAATGTGAACGATCAGATTGCCAAAAAATGTGATTTTCAACTAATGCAGACCTCACCTCTAGAAACATGCCAAATCGTGTTGAGCAGCACAAATTTCTACTTCATATTGGTAAATTTCATAATCTTCTGATTTCGAATTAATTTTAGCCGAAAAATGAAGCCTCGATAGCCCTCATGCAAATTTTGATAAGAAGGTTCGTCAAGTTAATCCAAGTTCATCCTTGCCATAGGTTTCCCACATGAGTCCTAGACAATGCTCAATCATGGCCAATAGACCTACGCTGCTGTAGTTTCTGGCCATTCGAGCTATCTCAAGTTTAGAGAAGTGTACGAAAGTCGTTTGCATAGGTTCTATAGGCTCTAGATGACTATTTTGCTATTGGGTTCACTTTCAAGGAACCCTTTATACATTTAGGTGAGCCAACCATTTATTTGACTAATTTGTAGGAGGTTATTTTGGTTAATCCATACAAGTACACACATGTAGGGAAATTTCCCCACTACAAGCTAACTATGAGAAATGTACGTGATATTTTCCTTAAGTTTGGATTCCATGATTACTTTGAGGTGGTATTGACTAACACTGCACATATACTTATCCACCTTAAAGATAAGGAGGACAACAACAAGCTTTTTCTTAAGCTTTCATGGTACATTGATGGATATTCGATGAGGGTCTATAAGTGGACATGTAATTTCCAACCCCATCACTAGACTCCAATAGTTCCCATTTATGGATTAAAGAGTCCTTACAAACTAATTTTCGACCCAAGCGCTAGACTATAAAAATAAGTGGATTAAAGAATCCTCACAAACTAACTACCAAAGACCCAAGTTTATATGAGTACCAAAAATCAAAAATTAAATTATACTTGTAGGTACTAAAGAAAACAAATAGCAAGTGGTTCTTGGATAGTGGACGCTCAAAGCACATGACCGGAAAACGATCACTACTTTCGAACTTCAAAAAGAAGGATGGAGGTCATGTAACTTTTGGAGATAGTGCAAAGGGAAATATTATTGGAATTGGCAACATTGGTAATCACTTTTTCCCCTCTATTGAAAATGTTTTATTAGTCGATAACCTCAAACATAATTTGTTAAGTATTAGTCAATTATGTGATAAAGGTTACAACATTAAATTCGATTCTTCCAAATACTTAATTAAGGATGTCACATCAAAAGAGGTGATTTTTGTAGGAAGCTGAAATAAATATGTTTATATCATAAATATTGAATATGAAAATAATGAACATTATTTACTTGGGCTAAATGATGAAACGTCGCTATGACGTAGAAGATTAGGCCATGTTAACATTGAACTTATTTCAAAAATTTCCAAAAATTATTTTGTGAAAGGATTGCCAAGTTTAAAATTTGAAAAAGATAAAATTTGTGATATATATCAATTTGGAAAGCAAGTGAAAAGTTCCTTCAAACCAAAAAGTTTCTTCTCAACTACAAAACATTTGCAACTTCTCCACATGGATCTTTTTGGACCTTCAAAAATGGCTAGTTTAGGCGGTAAACATTACGCATTCGTTATTGTTGATGATTTTTCAAGATTTACATGAGTCATATTTTTAAAAGTAAAAGATGAAGCTTTAAAAGCTTTTAAACATAATTTTTCGGCTCTTAGGACTCCTCAACAAAATGGTATAGTAAAAAGGAAGAATTGTACATTACAAGAAATTGTTAGGACCATGTTAAATGAAAATAACTTGCCTAAGTACTTTTGGGCTGAGGCCGTTAACACTACATGCTACATCTTAAATAGAGTCTTGGTAAGTCGTAAGAAAACCAAAACTCCTTACAAGTTTTGGAAAAATAGAATTCTCAACATTAGCTACTTTAAAGTTTTTGGTTGCAGGTATTTCATTTTAAACACAAAGGACAATTTGGGAAAATTTGACTCAAAATTCGATGTTGGGATTTTTCTAGGATATTCATCAACTAGTAAAGCTCATAGAATTTTCAACAAACGAACTCTAGTCGTTGAAGAATCCATGCATGTTACATTTGATGAGACTAATCTACTTGATCGAGAGAAAGGTAATGATGATGATGTAGGTTTGGAAACTCCTTTTGAACAAATGAATATCCAAGACAAAGGAGTACCAAATGAAGAACAATCAAAGAAGCCCAACGATGAAGAAATAGAAGAAACTCCAACCGAAGCTCAAGGCGACGCTACATTGCCAAAAGAATGGAAGTTTGTCTCATCTCACCCAAAAGAGCTAATCATTGGCGATTCATCAAAATGTATTACTACTAGAACTTCTCTTAGAAATCATCTCGGTAGTTGTGCATTTATTTCACAAATCGAACCCAAAAACTTTAAAGAAGCAGAATTAGATGAGTTTTGGATTTGAAAGAAACCATGTTTGGGACTTAGTCGCGAGACCAACAAATCAAATCGTTATTGGCACTAAATGAGTTTTTCGAAACAAAAGAGATAAAAGTGGAATCATTGTGCGTAACAAGGCTAGATTAGTGGCCCAAAGTTACAATCAAGAAGAAAGAATTGACTATGAAGAAACTTTTGCACCAGTAGCTCGATTTGAATCCATTCGCATGCTTCTTGCATTTGCATGTCACAAAAACTTCATTCTTTATCAAATGTATGTTAAAAGTGCATTTTTAAATGGATTTATTCAAAAAGAAATCTATGTTGAGCAACTACCCGATTTTACAAATCATAAGTTTTCAAATCATGTGTTCAAACTTAGAAAAGCTCTTTACGGCCTCAAGCAAGCTCCTAGAGCTTGATATGAACGTTTGAGTAAATTTTCACTTTCAAATGGTTTTTCTATTGGAAACGTGGACACTACTCTTTTTATCAAAACCCAAAAACAAAATATGCTCATTGTTCAAATTTATGTTGATGATATTATTTTTGGTGCAACAAATATTCAACTTTGTGAAGAATTTTCTAAAAACATGAGCATGAAATTTGAAATGAGTATGATGGGTGAACTCAAATTCTTTCTCGGACTTCAAATTAAACAAACACGTGACGGAATTTTCATAAATCAAAGTAAGTACATCTTAAACATGCTAAAGAGGTTCGAGATGAATGATCTAAAACCAATGAACACTCCAATGAGCACTTCCATGAAGCTTGCAAAGATGAACAAGGCATTTCCATCGACATAACTAAATATCGAAGTATGATCGGATCCCTTCTTTATTTAACCGCAAGTAGACCCGATATCATGTTTAGGGTATGCTTATGTGCTCGTTTTCAATCTAATCATAAGGAATCCCACCTCAAAGCCGTAAAAACAATTTTTAGATATCTTAGTGGGACTCAAAACTTAGGACTTTGGTATCCAAAATGAACTCACTTTGATTTAATCTGTTACTCGGATGTCGATTGGGCAGGTTGTCAAGTTGATCGGAAAAGCACTAGTAGCACTTGCCACTTTCTCGATTTTGCTTTGGTTTCATGGTTTAGTAAGAAACAAAACTCCGTGGCCTTGTCTACGACTAAGACCGAATATATTTCCGTCGTGAGTTGTTGTGCTCAAGTGCTATGGATGAAACAAACCTTTAGCGACTATCATTTATCCTATGATCACATTCCTATCATGTGTGACAATACAAGTGCTATAAACTTATCAAAAAATCATGTTTTACACTCTCGAACAAAGCACATTGAGATAAGACATTTAGACATCATTTTCTAAGAGATCGTGTTCAAAATGGAGATATTTCTCTTGAATTTGTTGACATCGAAAATCAATTAGCCGATATTTTTACAAAACCCCTTGCGCTTGATCGTTTCTCAACCATTCGACGAAGTTTAGGTCTTATTGAGCTAAAATGACTTCTAAAATATCATTTTCCTTGTATGTTAGCTATCAAATTTTTTTTTTACATTCTTTATAAATAAATAAAAAGGACCGGTTGATCGGACTTGATTAATTGGAAAAGCAGTGAACTCGGTTCGATCGATCAGACCGGACCTCCGATCGGCTACAGTCGACCGAACCACCGGCGGTCGACCGGACCGTCGGTGTAAAAGGCAACATTTGCCTTTTCTTTTTCATTTTCTCATTCATGTTCTCTCGTTTTCTCTCCATTTTTTCTCCTTCATCCTCTAGATCTGCTCATTCCCTTCCAGATCTCGCAAAAATCCTTCAAGATCCATCTCTTATCTCTTGGATCTTGCACAAATTCCTCAAGATCCACTTCTTCACTTCCAGATCTACTAGTTTCTTCCATTTTTCCTTCACTATCATATCTACATTCTTGAGATCTCCATCATGCCGAGAGTTAAAATGCCAAGCAAGAAGCCAATAAGGGAGCAAAATATGATCTCTTCATCGGAAGAAGAGCTCAAAGTACCGGAGCACCACTTTGACAAATCACCAACCCTTATAGGCAAATGTGTTGATTTTGTTGCTCTTTCTTTTAATGCACCCAACTTTCGCATTGAAGAATATTTCTTAGGTATGAGTTGTGTATCAATTGCCTCTTTGAATGAGCACGCTTATCCTAAGCTTATGAGACAATTTTACAAAACAATGACCTATACTCCCCGTTCGAATAGTATTTCTTGCATTTTAAAGGGAAAATGTTTCACCATTACCAATTCGCTAATATGTTCCCTTTTAAACTTAGAAAACTGCCTTAATAAAATTTTCACTCATATGAGTCACACATCTTGTGCCGATTATAACCATGTAATTGCATGTCGTAGGGTAACTGGTAAGAACTTTGAACATCATATTAAACTTAGTTCGAACTAACTTACACTACCTTGCAAAGTTTTGTACCTTATTATTGCTTACATTATCCTATCTCGGAAAGGCCATATTGATGAAGTTACGCATTTTGACCTATTCTTACTTGACTCCTTTTTGGTTGGACAAAAATTAGATTTTCCAACTATCGCCATCGGCCACATGAAACTTGTTCATTCCGCCACTCGAACAAAGGCCTTACCTTATGGCATGCTCCTCACCAAAATTTTTAAACACTTTGACATTTCTCTCAATGGTGAAATCCCCGAGTCACTCCGTCCAACCGATTTTATCAATATTCATACTCTTAAACGAATGAAAATTGTAAAGGAAAATGGTCGTTGGGTAGCCCGTACTAAAGGTTTTGATCCAGAATCCGAACCCTCGACTCTACCTGTTGGATATGTCGAGGATGACATTGATAATGATATCTCGTATGCCCCGAGCCCCCCCACTTCCCGGACTCACATGCTCCTCCAACTTCTAGCGGCTTTGGCCTCACCGAAGAAAACTACAATGTCCTACATGGTCGCATGGATGGTATTGACGGAATACTTCGTGACTTGCAAGTTCAACAAAATGACATTCTTGCTCAACAAATGGCGGCTCAAGCTCAACAAGATGTTATCCTTACTCAACAATCGGCGATTCGAGCTCAAGTAGATGGCATACTAGCTCAACAAGCGGCTATACTAGCTCAACAAGTGGCTATGCAAGCCCAACAATAAGCCTTCTACACTTATCACACTAATCAACAAGAGGCAATGTGGGCTCAACAAAATGCTTTTTATGCCCAGTTTGATGCAATCTTTCCTCTGCATCCTCCTCCGGATTCCTAGAGATGGTATATGGATATGTACTTTCAAATATTATGTTGCTTTATTAATATTGTCTATTTAATCTATGTTCCAACTTATTTCTATTGTATTTGACTAATTCTCTTTCGTGTCCCCATTTATTTTTTCTTATGTCAAAATGGGGAAGATAAATGAATGGATAATTATGCGTGATAAAGAGCAAGAGATATATAACTTGATATATGCATGTTGATAGGGGGAACATATGCTTAAAATTTATATCAATTTTTTTTACCATCCATATTGCAAATTATCTTGTTTGTCATAATCAAAAAGAGGGAAATTGTTGACTTGTGGTTGATGTCGCGTTTTGATTATCACAAACAAATTGTGTTCATCACTAAAAAATCGAATTCAAGTGTTGATAATTGCTAAATTGACAAAACGAAATAACATGTACATTAAAGATCAAGAGATATGCACATAGACAATTGATCGAGAATTCACGTCAAAATCACTCTTGAAGAAAGTCGAGGTCGAAGCTACATTGAAGAATTCAAGAAAACAAGAGCCAAACGTTGGAACAAGATCATATACTTATCTTGTTAGCAAAAATGTAAAGGTACTAACACTTCGATATATGGTATGAATGATATAAGCTCAAGAACTTTTCATTACAAAAGAATTGGTGCATCAAAAATTGAGGATGTTATAAAATTGAAAAAATGATTTTTAAAGATCAAATTGTGACTTATAAAATAATATTTCAAGGTGAAAAATGCTCGGAAAAATACCTTACTTTTCAAAAGTTTTCAAAAAGGAGCAAAACAGTAAAAAAAGTCAACCGCCACCTTAGGGGCGGTCGATCGGATCCAAGAGGCAATCGACCGGTTTTCAAATGGTAACTCCTTTTTTATCGTTATGATTTTCTTTTTCCCATTCAACGGTCATTTTAATCAACGGAAATTGACGGTCGACCGGACCGATCATCTGGCTTGACGAGATGTTTAGCATTCTTCATCTCTATAAATATCAACTCATTTCTCATTTATTAAAAAAACCAAGAGCATTTATTTGAGATCTTTGTGAGCCAAAAGTTGCATTAATTTTTCACTTCATTCATCATTTTTCAAGTCTAACTCTTGAGCCTCATTTGTTCGTATCTATCAAAGCGTTAGCCTAGTTCTATTCTTGTACTTAACCTTGTATTCTACCATTCATCAAAAAGAGAATATTTTGCTTGTAAATTCATTTAAAATTGTGGGTCGTGTTTGAGGTCCCGGAAAGCTCAACATTGTAAAAGGATCGGTGCTCCTTGTTTGTAAGTCACCGGAAGCGTTGTAACGGGTTGGATTGCACCATAAGTCAATCAACATAGTGATAAAAGTCTTGCTCGTGTCGGAGAGCTTGGTAACGGGGGACGTAGATTATTGTACTTCGTGCAAATTTACATTGTTCTATTTACTGGTTACTTGTGTTTAGATTACTCTCTATTATTTGCTTGATCATTATATTAAAATCTTGAGTGATTTACGAAAAAGTCTTAATAACCAATTCACCCCTTTCTTGGTTAGCCAATCTTGGGCTTTCACTCTCGAATAATAATGATTAGACACGAACCCCTTCCTTAAGATAGCATTAAATTCTTCGCATGTATTGCCTCTCACTATTCCTCCTCCTAGATGTTACTACTGGTCCCACCAAATGATAGCATAATCTATAAATTCAAGTACCACAATCTATACATTCTTTTCCTCCGAGTAGTTGCGGCAATCAAATATTAACTCTACTTTCTTTTCCCACTCCAAGTATGCTTTCGAATCACTCTTTCCTTTGAATGAGGAAATTGTCATTTTGATATTGCCCATACTTCTATCAACGCCATCTCTAACAAGATCTCTACCTCTCCTTTCATGCCTAACTCCTCTATCACTCATTTTTCCTAACTCGACATCTACTAATGCATCCTCATTAATGTCATTATTCGCTTCCCATTCACCAGCAAAATCCGCTTGATGATCTCACCTTCCTTGCCTCCTTGCGTTAGGAATATCTCTAGGTTGTTCCCTACATAAGTTAGCAAGCAATGTGTCTTGTTGATCCAATTTGTCTCTCACATCCTCAAACAACCTTTCGAACCGTTGTATCTTCTCATCCGACATGTTGACTTGGTTGTTATTCCTCCTTGAAGTAGAATCGCCTCTATCCGACATCCTAAATCTAATTTAATATTTGTTTCATGTGTATACGCTCGTGCATCACGCAAATTGGCTTTTCCCTCTATTAGTCTCACTATTCTACTTTTTCCACTCAATGCCTTCTTGCAAGTGCTTCAAAAAACTAATTCGAGCTCAATCAGAATTAATCTTTGTAGAGTTTCAAACAAAGATTTGAGTAAGAAAAATTTGACGGCTAGAATGACTCAAGAAGTAGGAATTGTAACTTTAAATGGAACACTAAGGGAATATTCAAGAATGTGTTTCTTGAATTTGAATTAGAAACTTTGAATTTGAATTTTTTTTTGTTTTTTTTTTTACTCAGACAAATGGAAATTAGACGCCGTTGGCAATTTTTTCGAATTTTTTTCTCGAAAATTCAACTAGATGTCAACAAAAGAAATCGAAAATGATTTGGATGTTAGATTAGCACACAAACAAGTTTTGAAATATTTTTGGTATTTTATAGATTTGAAACTTAAAAAAAAAAAAAGAACACGAAGAACAAAAACAGAAAATTCAAACAAAACTGACAAATAAATAGGATATAACCTAGGTTTTTTGGAACTTCGCTCTAATACCAAATTATGCAAACCTACGTAGCAATAACATCTATGAAACTCACACAAAATTGATTCGACCCAAGAAAGCCAAGAAATCAACATTTAAACTTGATTAAAAAATATTGAACCAAAGAACTAACTCAATTGCCGACAATATGTTGACCCATGATTATAAGACTTTAGAATCTCACTCGATTTATTTGAACGCCACAAGAAAATAATATTGATAAGTTCAAAACTAATTGGATGAAGAACAGGAAAAAAACAATAATGACTTACAATAATTTCTCACTAATTGTGTGTTTTACAATGAATATAACGAGTCATATTTATAGGGAACCCAAATAATTTAGCTAGAATATGGAATAATTATTCAAAATATCAAGAATTACAATAAAAATAGAGTTTTAAACAAAATAAGATTCTTTCCAAAAATTAAAAAATTCGGTGCCGAACTTGTATTATGCGGCCACATAGTGTTGGAGCATGCTATCGCATAGTTCAAAAAAATTGTTTGCTATTTGAACTAAGTTGATCCATCTTGTTTCTTTATTCAAGCCCAACACGAAAACTTGTTTCTTCACTTGTTGCAATCAATGTTTCATCCACCATAATTTGATCAAGTCAATACCATAGTTCCTTGGACTCGCTTCGCTCGCTACCTAATCATCAGTCCTCCCTCAATGATCAATGGATCCTTGCCCGAACTTGTTCTCATATCATGGATTACATCACCTCGTATTAATGCATTTAGTCTCGGCATTGCTTCTAGTCGAGCAAATGATTTGTTCATTAATAATGCAAAGAAATCTCATTTATCATGTATTTTGTATTATTATTTCGACTTATATTGAACTGTATTTTTGATATAAATATATGATTTTTAGGTTTCAGTCATTTACATATAGATTAAAGATTTTTTTTATATTATTTAATTTAATATCAATAAACGATATTGCTATACGACCGTTGACTGTCACGATCCGTCCCTGGCCATTCTTATCTCATTACATTAGAGACGGCTAAAATTTTATAGTTTAGTGAGAATCCATGTTGTGCCTATTCCTAAGTGTTGTTTAGTCAGATATTTTTAGTTCGTCTTCTCCACTTGGAGGTGATTTGGTATTGATTTAACCAATACGAGAATATATAAAGTCCCTACTTGATTTAGTAAAAAAAATTGATAAAAAATTAAGTTTAGATTAATAATTAATTTTAATCACATACTTATTAGATTCATAATTTTTATCAACTTTTTAATATATATTTTATCAACTTTTTATCAAAGTCTACTTATAATTTATATACCCTACTTGATTTAGCTAAAAATATTAATAAAAATTTAAGTTTAGATTAATGATTGATTTTAATAGCATACTTATTAGATTTATAATTTTTCTTAGTTTTTTAATTATATATTTTATCAACATTTTATCGAAATCTACTAAAATTTGATGTTTAACTAAATCAAACATGATTTTACAAAAAAAAAAAAAAGACCATTATAATTATTTGAAAAAAAATTCACCTTACAAAAATACTTTGCCCAAACCAAAAGTCACTGGCACAGTTAGTGAAGGCAAAATAATCCGTTCAATTTGATATCCATGGTCCCATCCCATTCAAGGCGGGGATCACCCGTCTAACTGAGTAAGAGATGGGGTCATTGTCCTAGAACGGGTACGGAGCGGGTACATGAAACATAGTCATCGTTCCGCTACCTATCCAATCTAAAGTTAATTTCAAATTTAAGTTTTTTATCAAACAAAAATAAAAGATTTGTTATCTTTTTAAAGAGAACCTGAGTTATTTTTAACAAATTAGAAAAAAAAAATATTTACTAATTAAAGACATAAAAAATAAAATAAAAACATAAAAATAAGTAAACGGGATAATAAATAGGGCAGTTGACCTGTCCCGCGCCCGTCCTGTTATGTCCCATTTTAATCGGGTATGAAAATTGGGTAAAGTAACAAAAATTATCGATGAGACGAGGCTGGGAATGACCTATTCTCAACCCGTTTTTCATACTCATACCGTTGACATCCCAGACATCTACATAAAGAAGGAGAAACATGTGTTAACATTGAAATCATTAAATTATGAGTAATGTCATTTATAATCGCTCATTACTGTAGTCGTCTTACGTGACTTATATGTGGCTATTAATAATTTGATGTATTAATGTAGTATTTTTTTTATTCTCATATATTAAATCATTAATTGCCCCATGTATGCTATTGTATGAATTCACTACCAAATAAAAGACACTTTTGATATCACTGTTCACACTTTCGTCCGAGTGAAACGACGTCGTTTTGGCATAAAACCAAAAAAAAAAAAAAAAGATAAATCCCAATCTCAATTTCTTTACGCAACATCCATGCCTACTCCTCTATTCTTCATGCTTTCTTGTAGCCATCTCTCTCTCTCTCTTGCCCTTTTCATTTTCTCCCCGTCGACCAAAGAAAACGCATACCGGCAGCTAGCAATTGTGCAAATTGAATCTCAATCCCTCCGTTTTCCCTTGAAGTCCCCTCAGCAAAGGCAAACAAGAGGTACTTTTATTCTTCAGATCTCTAATCAAATTTTCTTTTTTCTTTTTAATAGATTTCAAGATTTAATTTGTTCTACTAATTATTGGGAATTTTAAGATTTCTTTGATCGGGTGAAGTCACAGACCCATTTCGTTCTATTTTTTTTTTTACTGAAAATCAGGTTCCCAGCTTTTGAAGACCCCTTTAAGCTTTGTAAGTATCAAGATTGGTTATTAATGATGGATTTTATTGACCAGCTCCTCGTGATTCCAGATGGTGGCTAAACGCATTACAAATGAAGTTATTGCTCTTACAAAGAAGAAAATAAACATGACATTAGGTGGGAATATTGACATTCTTTCATCTTTTGGTTCTTATTGTGGATACTTCTTGTTAATAAGTTAATTAAGTTTTTCAATTTGCAACACAGATGATATTATCAAACTGTCAAATACTAATGTAACGAAACCTAAGAAACAAAGAATATCAGTAAGAAATGCCTCTATGACTTTTAGTGATTATTTGCTTGCTTGGCACGAAGCTCTAAATGTCAGATTTTAATATTTTTCTAATTGATTCGACAGAATAGGAACCAAAATTTTGTTAAAAATGTTGTCCAAGATAAATTTGCTAAAGTTCAGAGATTCATGGACACAAGATCATCTCTTAGACAGGTATATTGCAAGCAAAATATTTTTTCCCTTCTTTTTGGGAGAGAGGTTGAAATTGTACTTCTTTCTTTGCTTTGCTTCATCTGGTATTTTTAGTTTGTCATTTTTCTTCTGATAGGGTGCACTTGCTCAGAGGAGGTCAAACTTTCAGGGGAATCAATTTTCTTTGGCAACTGAAGCTGCAAGAAAGGCTGTTATTGCCCCTATTAGTAACAGAGCTTTTAATAATAGCATGTCAGTTAAGGTGAATAATCCCCAGGTACTACATCAATTGCCACTGTTTTATAGTGTTGTAAACATGTTTTAAAGATTATAGAAGTGTTGGTTGATGTGTCCATGATAGTAATTCTGGTCTTAGGTTAATGTAATTTGTGTTGACTGATGCAGGTAATATGTGGTTCTTTATTGATGAATGCGCCATTTGCCTCAGCTTTGCGTGAATTTTCAACTGCAATCACAAGAAAGATTATTTGCCTTTTGGCAAAGAAACTATTAGCTTATTTTTGTTAATTGTTTCAATTATGCTTGCACTCCTAAATAATTACCATTGATGCTTAGACAACAATGACTGTTTATTGGAATAATCCACTGAATACTTTCTTTGTATAATTTCATTGGAATGTTAAGGAAAGTTCTAAGATATCAAAATATTTAATCATGTTTGTTTTGAAGCATAATTAGATTGAGTAATATTTTTATTTTTTTTTTCTAATGAGGACTTTCATTATTAAAATGTAATGGGAATTCGGGAATTCTATGGGCTCTAGGTAGTCTCTTTAATTATATATTATCCCAAGTTTTGTCTTCAGTAATTATCTTGTGTCTATATTGTGAGTGTATTTCTGCAGTGTCTTGAGTATTAAGCTTTCTAAAATCAAATGATGAACTAATTAGCTTGGTCAAATGCTTGTTCAGGTAGGACATTCTTAATTCAGTGACCTGATTATTGATTGAATTTTTTCATGCAGAACTATGAAGAAAATAGAAAACAAAGATGCAGAAGCTTATTTCTTGTGCAAGCACTGTGTTAAGGTTAGATGATTCTCCTTTTGCAATCTTTATATTAATAGAGTTCTTATTTTTTGAATTTTTAATGGTTATTTTACTTTGGAAGATTGAAATTTTGTTTCAGTTAAGGAAATCAAAACAATATTATGGTGTATGCAAGCAAATCTGGCACCATTTTGATGGTGGAAGTTGGGTGAGATTATTTTCACTTCTACTTTGCATTTCTTGTTTACCAACAAATTAAATAAACACGTGCATTTTCTATCTCAAAATCTTTGGGTAGGTATGTTGTGATGGTTGTGATGTCTGGGTACATGCTGAGTGTGCCAACATTTCCAGTGAGTGGGGCAAGAAAGTCATGTGGTTTGTTGGTGGTAGAGAACTATCACTGATTAGGCTGGCCATTGGAGTACTAAATCTTGCTATAGTCTTACCTCAGGTAGTTTGTTGTCTTTATTGCTGGTTTCCTGAGGTTGCACATTCTTCAAGTGTCGTAATTATATCTGTCATTGCCAGTCTAATTCTGTATCATTTTTATAAGATGCAATAATAATTTTGTTATGTCTAAATTCCTGTTATTTTCTAATGTCTACTTAGCTTTTGCCAGCCAAAGCTTGCCTTAGACGTCCTTGAAGTACTTGTTGGGTAAGCTTGCCTTTCTACATTTTCCTTATGGTTTTTAATTGCATAAATTTTAGGTTTTGTGAGTGAATGTCAGTAATAACTTTTCCAGTATATCCTGTTCGCTGATGCATCATGCATGTGGATGAATTAGCACCAATTGTAAGGTGCAATTATATTCTTTTTCCTTCAAACCTAATATGATTTTGTCAGGAATACCGAGGTTTTAATTTAATTTTTGTTTCTATCAATTTTAATAGATAATGCAAGACCAGAGCCGGATACTCGAGGGCTAACCAATGTTATGCATCTTATCCAGCTGGGATCGATCTTTTAACTGACAGTGAAGCGGTTAGTTGAAATTCACATAATTCGTATTTTTTAACATGGGTTACATTAAGATTTTCTATTTTTTCATTTCAATGGTCTTCCCAAATATCATTGCCTTGTTTCTCATACTCCAATGTTTTCTATCATTTTTAGTTGTCAATTAATGGTGATGGTGAGACTTTTTTGCATTATGAAACTTTTTTGCATTAGAAGTCTAGGAATCAACTTCATGTTGTTGAAACAATTTACTGGAATTGACCTTCAAATTCTTCCAATCCTGTATGTCTCTTGTGATTTCTTAAGTTATATTGTTCAACGAGCTATTTGTTTGTTTTCACCCTCATTTCAATTCTATTTCCCGAGTGTAAAAGGAGACCTAAAGAATTTTCATCCATTAGAATATGTACATCTGGTTTCTTAGTTTAGACATGTTAAGGTGAAATTAATGAGTTTTACTTTGAGTTTTAGAGATTGTTGCTTTTATGTTAATTAATTTGCATTTCCATTACATTATCATTTGAACTCAAGCCACAGACCATATGTGGGAAATGAATGGAGTATTTTTTTTTTTCTGAAGTCTGGTCACATATTGCAATCTCTTTCAGTTATCACTTCTATCCTCTCATTGCAGTCTCTTAACATTTTCAATGTGTTGCTTCAATTTCATTCTTTATAAAACTTTTTTTTTAATATTTTTTTTTATACTGAGAATGTAAATGTGGTTCTTCCACATTTTTCTTGCCTCTTCTCCTTTCCAGTTTAATATGGGATTACTATTTGTAGATTGTTCATTTTCGAGCTTTGGAGAGACCTAAGGAAGATGAATTCTGCCTAGAGTTGTGAGTACTTTCCAATACCATTATTGTGGACAATGGAGGAGACGATTTTTCTTTTTTATGTATTTCTGAGCAACATCGAGCAAATGTGTTTTTATCCATTTTGGTATAAATCTCTAGGGCAAAGAACCATACTTATGATGATGTTGTGGAAAGCCTAACCAAACATGTTCTTAGATAGTGAAGTTAGGCCATTTAGTTTATTTTCGTTTATTATGTAATTATAGACATTTGACTAGTTGATTTACTTAGACGCATGATGATTGGATATGTTGCTTTCAACTTAATCTCGTATATTTTTATTTGCAAGCTTTGTAGCTATTGCCATGTTGCATTGCTGGGATAAGTACGAGAATAATGATCGTACTTTATGCTATGAATCGATTTTTCGGTAAAATTAATTTTATTCACTGCACAAACAATCTTTTACTTTTAATTTAATTATTCTACTGAATTTATTCATGTTTTTAGGGTGTTTTCCTGTTGGTTGAGGGAAGTTATTCCGAATCAAAATTTGAAAAACATGGGGGATCCATCAAAAGTGTGAAATGCTTATTAGGATTAGCAATTCCTTTTTACATGTAATTACCGCCTTAAAAAATCTCTTATCACCATCAGTAGTTGCAGATACCAGTAACTATGTTAGAAATAACTTGTATTCTTTGACATACACGAGGTTGATTATTGCAATCCATATTGAACCATCATCGGTAAATTTTCTAAACATCTTCTAATTATTTTCTATATTAGCTTGCACCAAAAAGGAACACGTTTTATCTTTGAACATTAAACTGAAAAAATAACTTAAATCACTCCGCGCTAATAAATAGCCAACTAAACTACGGCACGTGTATCGCACGTGCCTACCCTAGTATTCTTAAAATATTAAGCTGTCCAATTCGGTGCCATTTACGTCAATTTCTGTAGTAATCACAATCACCAGTCACCCGTTCACAAGATACGTCAAAACAAGACAATTTTAGAGAGAGAGAAAGAGAGAGAGGAGAAGAGAGAGACGGCGAAAAACTTGCCAAAACTCGACGACGATAAGGTCATCTCAATCTCAAAAGGTTTTTTTTTTTAAATTTTTTTAAAACCCTTTTTTTCTTTTTTCTCAAAAGGGTTTCACAATTTATCCACTCTCAAAACTATATCCCAATTAGTAATTCTTTCCATTACTCTTCTTTTCTCTTACTGTTCTTTCAATGCATTCTGGTTTTGAGTACTTGCTTTATTCGTTTTTTTCCCCCAAATTCACGTTAGATTTAATTTTATATGAAAAGTTGTTATCTTGCTTTTGATTTAAGATTTAGCTTTTAAAACTATAGTTTATGTGTTATCTTTTTTTTTTTTTTTTTTTGGGGTGTTGGGGGGGGGGGGGGGGGGGGGGAGGATGGCTGGGTGCGAATTATTTGGTGAATTTACACAAAAAGTTTTAAGTCTTTATTTATTGGTTTTATGGATGCATATTACTAGGTGAACTTTGATTTGAAGTTTTCTTTCGTTTGGTAGGCAGCAATACATGGCGGCACAATTAATCAGAGAGTGGACTTCACTTAAGCAATTTCCTGTAGCTACCCAGGAGAAATTGGTTAATTTGTTGGGGAAATTAAAGAGCCAGGTACAACATTTCCCTCTCAAATCCAGCTTATTCTAATTTCTTATAACATTGAATAGATATTCGGCTTAAAATATGATAACAAAATCTGGAAGCTTGATACTGAATTTTTCTTTTGATTCTATACTTTCTTTAGGCAGATAAGTTTTTTGGGTTAGTGCTTGTTTCCCTGGCCAAAAAGTGGGTTCCCGTATAGTTATTGACTATGTATTCTACGTTGTATATAACTTGAGCTCAGATGCTGTAATGCTTTTTGTAATTTTGTACATAGGATGTGAATACATTGACAATCCTTGTTATGGGGAAAGGTGGGGTGGGAAAATCTTCCACTCTTAACTCAATTATAGGGGATCGAGTAGTTGCTGTTAGTGCTTTCCAGGTATAAATGTTTTCTCTGTCATTTTTTTTAAGAATAAATGTTGGATCTTTTATTTGATGATGATAGTGTAATATTTGAGAAAAATATTGAATGATGCCTCAGTCAGAAACTCCAAGACCTGTGATGGTTTCTCGCACTAGATCAGGATTTACGCTAAACATTATTGATACCCCGGGGCTCATTGAAGGAGGATATGTCAGTGACCAGATTCTCGAGACCATAAAAAGGTTTGAATCAGTCGGACGACATTGGTTCTACAATTTCAGTTTTCAAATTTGATCAGACTTTTTTTTTTCTGCTTATATTTATTTATTTATTTGTTTGTTGTGCAAATGAATTTCTGTTCAGCTTCCTGGGTAGGTTCCTTTTGAACAAGACAATAGATGTTTTGCTCTACGTGGACCGCTTGGATGCATATAGAGTGGATAATCTGGACAAGCAAGTTGTGAAAGCTATAACTGAGAGTTTTGGCAAAGAAATCTGGCGTAAAGGGGTGGTTGTCCTTACACATGCTCAGCTTTCTCCTCCGGATGGATTGAATTATGAGGAATTCTTTTCCAAAAGATCCGAGTCTCTTTTGAAATGTGTCCGACAGGGAGCTCGGATAAGTAAAAAGGATATTCAGGTATGCTTTTAGTTTTAAAGTAGTCATTTTTTTTTATAATTATTATTATTATTATTATTTTTTAACGGTCAGCTGTACGAAGCAAGGAGTGAGGAATGTTTCTAGTTAAGCATGCAAGGAGAATGACATCGTTATCATTCAAAATCAACTGGGATCCCATGCGGCCGATTGTGGAAATTGTCATTGGATAACTGGTGCACCAAAAGGAACAGTTCTTCAAACAAGTTTACAGCTTTCTTAACACAGCAAAAAAATTAACGAGCTAGAAGATATCCAATTCTTTTTGTAGACTAAGCTTGTAGCTTTGAAGCTGTAACTGTAGTTTTGAAAGTTCTCAACATCGAAACTTGATTCATCTAGGAAAAACAATTAGTGAATACTTAAAAACCTCCCATGTCAAAATATCTACACAACAAAATATGCAACCTTTTTTGTATATTGAGTTATGCCATCTTGTAGCTTTCCAGCAGCTATTGAGGTTGAGGTTGGAATTCTCAGAAATAAGCTTTCTACGAACATCTCTAGTGGATACCTGAATATGTTATTGAGACTTGAAATCTTAAAAAATGAAAAATCTCAATTAGTATAGGAATGCATATTGAACTCATAAATACCTGTGTACTAGAAAAAACCCTGAGTCATGCATTTTCATGTCCCTCTAGGGAACTCTTCATTTATTGAATGGGCAAGTTTCTTATTTTACCCAATAGATTACAGTCCAAGAGACTTTCTAAATACAAAATGCTCTTTATTTTAAAGAACTAATGCCGAAAAATAAGCTCCAAGAGATTCTCTATTTTAACTTCTTAAAATAGAGTGGATTTGAGTGTCCAAATTTAGAGAGTCAAACTAACTCTCTATTCTTATTGTACAATGAGTGCATTTAATAATCACATATTTCAACACACAGTATAATTCCTGTCGTCTCTTTTAGTAATTTTTTCCTTCAGGGATGAATCCATGAGGTTTTTGGGAGGGTTTGGGTGGAAGGTTTGTTTACACTTTCACATTTGAGATCAAGATTTGTTAAAATTGATACTAACAACTGAGGAAATAATCGAAGCACAGGTATCTGAAACTTGAAACAGTTGGGTGGCTTTCTTCAATCTTACTCTTCAGACTGCTTTACCATTTCTTAGATCCTATAATCAATTTTTGTTCTTTATCTGAATCGAACTTTGATATAGAGATTGGATTTCCGTGAATCTCAAATAACGTGTATTATTTTTGCTTATGTTAGGATTTTCCTATTCCTGTTGCTTTGGTTGAGAACAGTGGGAGATGCAACAAGAATGATAACGACGAGAAGGTTAGTTTGTTTGTATAATATTTGGTATCAGTTTCACGCATAGTTATAGTTGATCCTCCACGCATGTTAAATTCTGAGATTCTCTGTCCGAATTGTAGATACTCCCGTCTGGGCTTCCTTGGATTCCCAATTTGGTTCATACAATAACTGACGTTGCCTTAAATGGGAGCAAGAGTATCGTTGTTGACAAGAAGTTGATCGAAGGGCCGAATGCTAATGATAGGGGGAAGTTATTTATCCCTCTCATCTTATTATTCGAGGTAACTTTTCAAAGTTAACGTTATCATGGATACTCTTATGCTGGATGGGAGAATTTTTATTTCAGCACCGTCTGATTCTCCTTTTTTTTTTTCTTTTTCTTGTAACAGTACCTCTTTGTTGTCAAACCGATTCAAAAGTGGATCAAAGACGATATTGCAAGAGAGACTAAACCTTCATGGGAATGAACAATCATCAGTGGGGACTCTGTAGTGTCCTTGTTTTTTCCTGTATCATTTTACCCTTTTATGAATCCTGTTGCATCTCATTTTCCATCTTTTCTGATACATTGGTTATGTCACTCTCTGGCTGTAGAATAATTTAATGTATTATTTTGAGAGCTCTCATGTTTATTTTTTGTGTAATCCCGACTGTTATCCTTCTTCGATCTGAGTGGTGAAAATTGAACTTTGTACTTTCCATAGTTCTTTTGGTTGATAGAGATTTAAGGATGCGTTCACCTACTGTTTTAGTCATATTGGCAAAACTAGTATGCATGCATGAATGCACTACTGTGTGCGCGAGTCAGTAGTTGAACTTGTACCTTGTGACTTGATTGGGTGTCAATTAAGATATATACCAATTTTTAACAAAGCATCCCATATTTTAAAACTAGCAATTGTCCAATTATATCATATCAGAAATGGAAGCACCACCACCTAATGTTGCTGGAGAAACAGTTGTCATTTTGATACAGTTTGTGATTATCCACCCTAGAAAAAGCAACTTACAGTGCATCCAGGGTGCAACTTACCAGTACTATAAGCTTTATACCATCGTACATGGTTCCAACTAGAATATAGATATAGGTCCCGTTCGGTAGGGGATTAAAATCCAATTAAAATTGAAAATATGGTTGTTATTGAGTCCTAGTCGTCTAATAAAAGTCAACAATAACAGTTAGTTTTTCAATTTTAATCTTATTTTAATCCCCATTGGGCCCATAGTAATCAAGAGTCATTTCAAATGAAATAAATTTTGGACAAAAAAATAAAAAATAAAATAAAATAAAATAAAAAATAAAGTAACTAACTTCTAAAATGATACAGTTTATGGAGGAGAGACCTCACTAGCGCAAGAAAATAGAAAAAAAAGAAAAGAAATGGGCAGACATAGGCATGGGGCGAGGAGGAAGTACAACAAAATATAGGTAAGAAGTAATTTTAAATAACTAGTGAAGCTTGTTTCAGAAGCAAACTAAAGGAATCGCACAAGTTAAAAGAAACGAACTACTTCCCATTACAACCTTGCTCTAAACCTTACCCAACAATCTCACAAACCACAACAAATACTTGTCCCGGAATACAATCACCAAAGAAAAGGTAAAATTCAAAAACAGTACTTAAGTTACAACTAATAATGAATTGTTTAGCATCACTGCTGTTCCTCAAATGGGTTTGTGTAAATGTTATGTTCTAGGTCCAATCAGCTTTAAACATAAACATTTTTAATATATAGTTGACGTATATTTATGACAAAATCTACTATTTAATTGAATTAATGTTCTAATAAATTAAATAATAGAATCCGTAGATTCAAGTTTTGGTAATTTGTTATTCACTAGAAGTTGTGATTGTGAGATAAAAATTATATATGACTGAATCTTAAATTATTCATGCTCGTATGTAATAACGAGATACAAATATTGTTATTACTGATAGACCATCACGTGTGACATTTCTTGTGAAATAAGTAGCTAATTTCACAAGCTATAGTGTGGTGAAAGCTAAATGAACACGTGAATGATTTGTTATAGAATAAAATATTGGAGATTCGTTGAGAAGATTTCACATGAATAACTATTTAAGTATTAATGGTTAATCTCTAATGTTCGGTAGTGGAATTGGTCATTTGACTTGAGGTCATCATAGTGTCTTACATAAGGACAGTCATACTTTGGTGATATTGGATGTTGCTCTGCTAATGATCGCTAATACGGCATTGTTCGGTATGTCAAGAATCATATGAAAATTGTGAATGATCAATAGAGGATTTGTCACTCATAGATAGTAAGCGAATATGATCTACATTTCATTCAACTAAGTTAATAATAATAAAATCATTGGCCAAACTGTACTCATAAATCGAAAAAGGAGTTTTCGACTTATATTGATTTAATAGTGGGATGAAATGTATGATCGATAATTGAGATTGACACGTCTATATCTCGTAATTGATCAGATCATATTGACGAAATGATTGTAGTTTCATGGTAAACGAACAAATTTGATTTTGTCATACCACTTGACATTTTATGTTACATGTATTGTCCTGACATATAGCTAGATGTCAATTTGGGACGATGAATGTGAATTGATGATAAATTAAAAGGGGTATTTTAATTTATCGATTTTGATTAGATCATAATAATAATTCAAGTTGTTAGGTATCGTGATTGAGAACTTGAATAGTCATACATAAAAGGAAAATCAGAAGAATGAGATTCCAATTAATTAATTAACAATAGATCCCGCAAAGGAAGAAGAACGCATTTTCGCTGCTAGAGAGAACATAAGGGAAAAGCAGAGGAGGCTGCAAGTGCTGCAGAAGGAGCACTAAGCACTCATTGTGCAGGTTGTCACCTTACATGACCAGGAAAAACACTAGAAATAATTTTAAAAAAAGTAGGACTTTATCTTTAGTCTACTTTTTAAAGCCTATCATTTGACTTGTTTCTATTTTGAAAATAATTAATGTAGTTAGCACAATGCGATTCTTCATCATCAGATGAATGAAGTGCTTCGGGGTGTGTACTTCTTCCCAAGTCGGAAGACGATTTAGTCAGACTGGGCTCACTTTTCTAGTTAGTTCTAGACAAAGACTTCAATGAATGAACAGAGCTTTGTTGAAGCTATTACTCAGACTAATAAGTGTTGTACAATTAATTAATTGAATTGTTTGTTAATAGGCCTTGATTAATTACTTAGATTAATTAAATATTGAATCGGGTTAAGTTTAGGAGACGAATCAAACCCACTTGGACTTATGTTAATAAGCCATTAGGGTTTTAGAAAAAAATAGAACATAATTCATAATTTTGTTAGCACAAGAAAAGAGAAACTCGAATTCTCTCATTCTTGTTCTATATGTGTATTTTCATTGGAGGTTGAACATTTGGATAGATGTGGATGGTAGGTCGTAATTGTTCGTGTTCCAAGATCGGCAAGAGTGTTTGCAAAATTTACAAAAGACACGATTTCTATTACAGTTTCTATCTAAACACAAAGTAGATCTATGGTGGAAATTGAAAAATAATTTTTTTTTTCCGCTATGCATGTTAAGTAAATTCCCAAAAGTTTGATCTTCAAGTGTAATGAGTTGATAGAGAACACAAAACATTTCAGATCTTGCATTATAAAACAGGAAAATGAACATCCTAGATTCCTACATAAAAAATGGAAGAAACAAAATGGCATCAATTTTCTGGTGGAAAAAGGCTCATGTGGCAATATTTCAGGAACTAAAGGATTATGAGCACAATAACACGTGCAGTTAAATGAGAAACATAAATAGATTTGAGCAATTGTATAGGTTCATATTCCATACAGTTAAAATCTAAATTAAAAAACTAGTGTAACTTTTGCCCTTTCTTATATTACATCTTCTACACATGGGGTATAAATAATTGGTTATTAGAATGTATGCTGCACATCAGCAGTTCAGCCAAGCTTAAGTTCCAACTCAAGTTCAAGACCATTTAGGCGCCGATTTTAGTTAGAAAGTAGTTGTGTACAACTGTTAATATTAGTTAGTTAGATTCAATTAGCTCAATTCTATTTAAAGATTATTGTATGGATAATTGATTGATAGAAAATGAGAATTTTCTTTTCACTTCCAAATTTCTCTTTTCTCTAATCTGGTATTGGAGCTTTAATAGCTATTCACCATCACTGATTCTGTTTAGATTCACCAAAATCTGATTAGCATTTGTATTCTTCTAGCAATTGATAGTGAAAAATCAGCACATTATAAATCGGACTCGAAATGAAGATCAAAAGGGAAGTTAGGCATTCAAGTCAAATCATTCGAGACGAGAGCTTAAAACACAAACGTCAAAAAAAAGTAAAATCAAGACGAGAAGTCTAAGAGGCGAATTTTGAAGCAAGATTAAAGACTATACTTCTTAGTTCAAATATAAAGGTACTAATATTCTGATATTTAGTAATGAATGATAAAAAAACTCAAAAATCGTTTTATGCATGAAAAGATTACTTCAATAAAACACTTGCATAAAAAATAATTATTTTTCAAAAGGTAAGAATTTCAATTTGATATTTAAACTTTTTACAATGTTACTTACTCCTTCAAAAGCCCACATTTTCCAAAAAAAAAAAAGGGTCAAAGTCAAGCTGACGTCCGGTTTGCCAACGGTCATTTTTTCAACTGTTCTGATTTCTGACGCACAATAGCTAATTGAGTCATCCGGTTCAGGATCTGGACATCTGATTGGTCAGAAATTTTGACATTTTGATTGCTATAAATACCACTTTACTTTGCATTCATAAAATAAACTAGAAGAGAGCTTTCTTGTGAAACTTATTTGTAAAAAATCTTTTTTTGAGTTTATATTTTTACATTCATTTTATTTATTTCTTCATAACAAAAACTTAGATTGTTGAATCAAACTTCTTAAATTATTTCTCTCATCAATTTTTTTCAATTCTCTTTGTGTTTTAACTTATTTTTATAAATCTTAAAATATAGATATATTTTTGAAGAAGATCTTTGCACTTACATTGCATAAACTTTTCTATTTCTTCATATTGAAAACTTTGATTGATCGATTGAATCAAACTTGTAAAATCATCATATTCATTAAAGTTTCTTATTTCTCTTTTAGTACTTGTTTTATTATGATTATTCATTAAAAGAGAGAGATATTTTGAGAAGGTTTTTGAACTTGTATTGCATTTATTTCTTGAGGAAATTACACCCTCACAGGTTTTTAAGTTTCCATTTTCAAAAATATAGAATCAACTTTAATAATACATAAATCAGGTTATAATTAATAATTTCAAATTAATTTTTATTTAAACCAATCCTACACAATTTCAAACCCTAATTATTTCATTTTCTCTCATCTCTATCTCTCTCTCTCCCCCCTACCGATCATTCCAACACCGAAGTAGGGCCCTCCACCACCAACAACCCGGGCCCAAGCTTTGCCTTTAAACGACAGCGCCGGTCCAGTGTCCGATTGGGAGAGATCAGTGGCGACCCACCTTATGACCACCACAATCGCCGCCCTAACAAAACCTGGCGCTTCCATAAAGACCATTCCTTCACCGCCAACGACTCTCTCATCCCTCAAATCGTCGAACCACCACGGCGATGTCGTGGCTGTAGAGATACAAATCTGTGTGTTTTTTTAGTGGTGACCACCACGACGCGACTACAGAAATCTGGATCTGTGGTGGGCTGTGTTGCAGTGGAGTGTGGTTGTGGTGCGATAGTTGATAGTTGAGTGGTGCAGTGGAGTTTGTTCGATGATGCTGTGTTGATGTGGATGTGGTTGCAATGCGATGCGATGATTAGGTAGGTGTGCGCCGTGATCTGGTATGGGACGGGGTGGTGGACTGCGTGATCGACGATCGTGCGATTGGGTTTGTGCATTGCGTGTGTGTGGCGGTGGTGGTTTTGGGGTGGTGTTCATTGTGAAATGTTGATGTTGCTATTAGGCAGTAACGGTGGTGGTGCCGCCGGTGGCGAAGTGGTGGTTGCAAATGATTTGGTGGTGGTCACAATTGATTTGGTGATAGTCACAAATGATTTGGTTTATTGTGACCAATAATTTGGTTGTTGTATGACCAATAAACAATGTGTGACCAATGAATTAGATAAATTGTGACCAATAATTTGATAAATTGTGACATAAATATAATTTATGTTCAATTAACGTGATGTTTGTGACCATAAAATAAGTAGTGTGACTTACAAATTTTGAAATTTGTGACCGATGAACAAATTACGACCTATGAAAATCTTGAATTGTGACTTAAAAATTTTGATTTGTCGCGGGAATCGGAGCAGTAGCCAAAAAGGTCACCGGAGAAGAGTTGTGACTAGAACGGTCCTCGAAATGATATGGGTGGTGGAGGTGGAGGTGAGGTATGTAATAATAAATTGATTTAATAATTTATTATTTCATAAATAAAAAATTTAAAAATCTGATTTTTGAAATTTGAAACTTGTTTTTGTATTTTTGAAATAGTGTAAATTAAAAACCTTATATATGTATTGTTCCGTTATTTCTTTTTCATCTTCTCATTGAAATATCTTGATTGATTGAATCTGGTTTCTGATTATTATATTCATCAAAGTTTTTTATTTAACACTTGAGCTATAATTTATTACTATTCATTGAAGTGTTTGTCTCTCTTAATACTTAATTTATTTGTATTATTTATCAAAAGAGGTATTCCATTGTAAAATCACTTTGATAAAGTGTGGATCGTGTTGAAGTCCATTAAAAATCAACATTGTTTAAAGAACGGTCTCGTTGTTGTAAGTCGTCATGTGGGTCATATTGAGGTCCTGTGAAAACTCAATAGTGGATTGTGTTAAGATCTTGTAAAGCTCAATATCATATAATGATCGTTGCTCTTTATTTGTAAGTCAGCGGAAGCGTTGTAAATGACTGGATTGCACTATAAGTCAATCAACATAGTGAAAAAGCCTTGTTCATGTCGGAGAGCTTGGTGACGGAGGACGTAGATCATTGTTTTGGATTGAACCTTCACAATTATATTGTTTGTATCCTTTCTCCCTTTTAACGCTTTTATACTTGTGCTTATTATTTGAATTAATCTATTTAGTCTTTACTTGCTTGAATTTAGATTAATTTTTCGAAAAAGTTTTAAAAATCAATTCATCCCATCTTGGTTAGTTATTCTTGGGCTATCAGTGTCTTTCAATTGAAAGGAGAGCTAATGAGTTGCACCCAAGGAAATTCATCTATTATTACCTATTTTACCAAATTGAAGACAATTTGGGAAGAGCTTAGTAATTACAAACCTACTTGTTCGTGTGGAAAATGTATCTGTAGAGGAGATAAGAAACTCATTGAGCATCATCAAATGGAGTACGCCATGTCTATTCTAATGGGATTACATGAATCATTTGCTCAAATTAGGGGACACTTATTGCTAATGGATCCTATCCCCTCAATTAACAAAGTGCTTGCATTGATTTCTCAAGAAGAGAATCAAATGAAAATCAACATGACATATGATGCGACTGGAGCAACTAGTTCCATGACATTTTATGCTCAAAATAGTGCTAAAAGAATTGTTCAAAATGATGTAAGAAGGACTATGGGACAACAATACAACATGCTTCAATGGAAAGAAAAACCAAAATGTACTTATTGTGGATACAATGGACATGCTGTGGATAAGTGTTACAAACTTCAAGACTATCCATCTAGGTATAAGCCTAGACAAATTTGGACTGAACAAATAAGCTAGTTGTCACGCGTTTTATACAACGTGAAATTTATGCAAGTGTACGGTGTCAAGTTTTATAATATAGTAAAAGAGTTAGAGTGTCAAACCCACATGGATTGTAATTTAATTCGACTAAATACTATAATTATGTAACTTCAATTTTATTTAGGCAATTGATGAATGATTGATTGATTGTTTTAAACTAATAAAAGGTAAAATGCTACGACAAAATTGGACGATATAAATTATCAAAATGATTAAATCTAGGGAATGATTTCACCAACTTGCAATTATGATTCAATGACATCAAATTATTCCAATTAGTTTTCCCATATTTAAAAGTAAGAATCCAATTGTATTTTTCTCGTATCTCTCGAGTGCCGGCTAGAAATTAATCATAGAATTCAATCCCAATATCTCTATTTAGAATCAAAGCCTAGAATTTATCAAATTCCCGATTCTTTTGTGGAGTAAGCTTCATAGATTTTACACTTTCTCTCGAAACCCATAAAACTTACGTTATGTCAATCTTATGATCACACCTAAATTCATCTCTCTCGATTTCTGGAATTGACTAGCATCTATTCATTCAATTATTGACCAGGTAATTGAAAGCATTATAATAATGACATAATTAAATATAAACGAGAAAATCCAATATAAATAATTATAAATTCATCAATTCACAATCTCAAGTTGACTACATCAAACCCTATATAAATTATCTAGTTCACGAATGAATTCATAAGATCTAAACAATTTATAATGAAAGACATAAAATATAAAGGAAGAAAAGCTCTTTGGAAGATTCCCCTTTGATGTTCTTTCACGTGTCTTCCTTGACTTCTTCAACACCTTGATGTATTTTCTTTTGTATGCTCTTGATTGCTCCAAAATTATCAAACAAAAATAAAAGAAAAAAGAAAACAAAATAAAAGGAAAGTGAAGTAAAAGAAAAGAAAAAGAAAACGGTAGAACCGTCCCAACAGAAGCCAGAATGAAAAAAATCCCAAGAAAAGTCAATAGGGCAGGTTTTTATATTAAAACCTAGGGAAAATTGTAGCCTTGGTCCTTGGGTTTCCTAAAAGTGACGAAAGGTCCCCAAATCCATTTTTTAAAACAAAAGTGGCATCACAACGCCGGAACAGTGGCGTTGCAACGCTATTGCCTCTGTTTTCTGCAAAGAGTTAAGAAATTTCTGTCATTTTACAGCCAAGTCCTCCAACATTTGCGCGTACGATCCCTCAACTATGATGTTGTACAATTTGGTCCTCGAATTTTGATTTTCATTTCAATATTGCCCTCCATAAATTGCACTTCAAATCCTCCAGTTTATGACCTTGTTCATTTTGGTCCCCAACTTTACATTTTTGTATGCTTTTAGTCCATTTGTATGATTTTTGCCTACAAAAGCCAACATTACCCAATTGTGAGTAGAAATAATAAATAATTAGCTTGTTTATATATAAAATAAGTGTGCCAAAAACACACTTATCACTAGTCCAAGCAATCAAGCTAGTTCTGCAATGGTTAATCAGATTTCTAAACCTATTGCTGTTATATATCATAAATAAGGCAATGATGAAAAATCTCATGGCTTTTTGCAGACACTTAACCTTGCACAATGTCAAAACTTGATGAACATGCTAAATAATCATCTCAAGTCTGCAAAATTGGATTCAGAAATTGGTGCCAATTCATGTAAGGCATCAAGTACATACATCTCAATTTTTGTTAATCTGGTTTCGGTTCATCTAGATATTAGGTGGTAGATTCTGAAGACATGAGCCATATATGTTCTTATTTCCAGGGATGTGGTCTTTCATGAAAATACTTTCATTTTCATTCTATAGCTTCTATACCAGACTTGATAGACCATTTTCCCGATATTGTATTACCAAATATTATACCTGATTTGTACTCCCATTATCCAACCTCATTGCAAACTAACCACCTCTTGACAACGACTCAGCTTATCACTTATCTAAGTACATTTTATATAAATCATTCTCTCATTCACATAGTTCCACTATTACATTAGTTTTAGAGGTTTAAGGACTATTTTTGGGTGCCTACAACAGCACACCACCGAGCCCTATGAGAGAGCCTGCTACCCGAGGCTGGGGTGCGTGGTAGTAAGCGAGAATATACTTAAGGCAGGTCTTAGGCTTCCCTTCCATCCATTCTTTAGGCTAGTGCTTTGTTCATATGGACTGGCCCCGATGCAGCTCAACCCGAAATCATGGTCTCAGATGGTGGGGACATGGATGCTGTGGTGTCGAGCCAACATAGGGGTAGATATTCTATTTAGCATATTATACTCCATGTTTCATGCTAAAGTGCATGGCTGGGAGAGACGAGACTAATGGCTAGTATTATTTAGCACCGTGGGGGTCCCACACCCCTATTATAACCGGGCTGTCCACTTCTGTTAAAGAATGGAGGAGCTCTTGGTTTTGGGTAGCCGGGATGTGGGATACTATGGAGGGCAACCCCATGGCGACTATATTGATTCCACTTCATACTCAACCTTCAATAAGTTTATTCAACGAGCTGATTATACTTGAATAATTTTTGCTCGTGATTTTAATGTCCCTTTATTTGTAGGTTCTCTTCCGAGGTGTGAAATATTCGAGGAGGACTGGGGTATAATAAGCAAGCTTTATCATATGCCTTCGTCGGAAAGGAGCTTCAATGAGATAATTGATAAGAACACTCACTTCGTCCTTCATGGATTGATGGCGGGCCAGGGTAAACATCTCACTTCAGCTCTTTTCATGTTTTTGTTTGTATTTGAGAATACATAGCCATTTGTGCCTTGTTTGCAGAAGATTTTGTGAAGAAAAAGGTGCTGAGGCCTGACTTTGCCACGATTTGCAAATCAGTTGCGAAGGCGAAGGCGAAAGCGAAGGCGTTGAGAGCCAGTTCGACTGTTTACAAAAATAGTCGGAACATCTGCTGTCCCTCAGCAAGGGTGGGAAACAACTGGCTGGGGAAGACGAGGTGGAGGAAAGATCCTCCCTCATGAAGAGAAGAAGAGAGCTGGCTCAACTGTGGCCTTCGACTATTGCCATTTTACGCACTTCTAAGCCTCCTCCGACCCAGCCTGGAATGACTGTGGCGGTCATTTCTTCAATTCCCTAGGCCATTTTGCCAATCACAGCTTACTTCGCCGAGGGACATGCCAAGAAGAAGCGAAAAAGACCCGCCAACAACCCGGCTATGGGGGAAGCCGCTAACTTCTTGGGGAGCAAAGATGAGGATCTCCCCGAGGCAATTTTAGAAATGCTGCCTCTACAGCTCGGATCCATGGCAAGTACTGGACTAAGGACTGGCAAAACCAGGCCGCCTCGTGCTAGGTAGAAGATCTGATGGCGACCAATAATGCATGCATGGCTAGGGCCCTAAGTATGGACACTGCGACAAAGGATTTGGTCTGAGGCCTCCAAAAGAAAAATGATGAATTGGAGGAGAAGTTTAAAGCTTCAGGAACTTGGGAGGCAGAGGTGGCCAAGGCCAAAAAGGAGGCCGAGTAGGGGGATGAGAAGTGGATAGTGGCCACGTCAAAATTGGACACGACCGAGATCCAAGTTACCGACTAAAGAACGAGCTTCATGAGTTGTCTCCCAAGTGGCGGCTCTAACTAAGAGGGTTGACCATGCCAACACGCATCAATGGATAGCCTTGGAGGCATTGAGAGAGGCAAACAGGGAGAAGTGTGAGCTGAAAAAGCTCACTAAGGCCCATGCTGAAGAGATTGGCTCCTTTAAGGCTGAAGCGAAGTCAGTCGGCGAAGTGGCACTTGAATCAGCTTGAACTTTTCAAAGTCAAGTAAGGAATCCATTACCAGCTTCAGATAGGCTGTCATGTACTTGTCTCTGGCTACAAAGTTCCCATTAACCTGATTTACCAACAACCGTGAATCACTGCTGATAATCAATCTTTTAGATTGTAATTCCCTGGCTAACCGGAGTCCAACTAGGAGGGCCTCGTATTCAGCAACATTATTGGCTTCACGAACGAAACCATTGTTGATCAGCTTCTCCACATCTTCTTTCAGGGTCTCATACCTTTCGGCATTCAACATCCATCTCTTATGCCTGTGTAGAGTGCAGTTTGGATCGATCTGTAAGTGATGGCAACTGATTTTTGGATCTATTCCAATCATGTCTTTGTGCCTCCAAGCAAATACATCCGTATTCTTTCGAATGAAGTCTTTCAGTGCTTCCTTAGTCTCTTCTTCCAGTTCCTTTCGGACCTGCAGGACCTTGGATGTGTCCAATGGATCCACTGGAAAGGTTTCCAACTCTTCCATTGGAGCGATTTGAGATTCTGATTTGATCGCCCTAGGATCCAGTTCTTCCATAGATATTTCAGGTTTGGCATCGGCCATAACAATGTCTTGCGTTAGAGGTTTCCTTTCTTCAAAGGCCTCTAACATTTCAGCATTCAGCACTATGTTGACTCGTGGTTCTGCCTTCCTCAGAAAGTTAAGATAGCACTCCCTGGATCCCATCTGGTCGCCTCGGATAGTGGCAATTCCTCGTTCCGTTGGGAACTTCATGTAGAGGTGATGGATGGAAATGACTGCCCATAATTCTTTCAGGGTTGGTCTCCCCAGAACTCCGTTATAGGCAGATTGGCGATCAACAACTAAAAATTCCATGAAGTGGTGTGCTACCTAGGGCGGAGCCCCTATTTCTACAGCCAAAGTAATTTTACCTTTGGGAATGATGCTGTCCTCGGTGAATCCGTAGAGGGGCGAGGTCATCAGTGTTAGCGAGTGATCTACAGCCATTTTATCAAAAGCAGATCTGAACATGATGTTGACTGAACTGCCATTATCCACCAGCATTCGTTTTAGCCCGTTGCGGGCCACTACGGCTCTGACTACCAAGGCATCGTAGTGTGGGAAGTACACACCTACCGGGTCTTCCTGGGTGAATGTAATAGGCTCCACCGTTCTGCCTCTTGAAGATTGACTTACTATATAGCTTGCCATGGGTGGACTCCTCGCCTCTCTAATATAATTCCTCTGAGCATTTTTTGGTTCACCTCGTACATGGGGTCCTTCGATAATAGTGTCAATTTCTCGAATGGGCTGCTGTTCGTTGGAAACAGCTGAGTCACTTCGAGATCTTAACTGCTAATTCGTTAATACTATCGCCGAACACGCCAAAAGAATTTGTGAGTGATGGTTTAATTGTAAAAATTCGTGCATGCAATTCACATGTTGTACGTAAGAAGCATACATGAATTTCATGCGTTGTTATTCGTTCCAACATTTGTACAAGTGATACAATTCACATAAGGAAGGTTTGGAAAGACAATCTTAAAATTGGTTTGCTTTGATTCATGATATTGTAGATGACTATATACCCTTACATTTTTATGAAGACTGAATTTGAGCTTATTGTTCTTCATTCCTTGGGCATTTCAAATAGGTCCTCTGAGCATCATTTTCATAGTCTGAAGGTCAATGGAGATGTTAAGCCTCTATTTTCTAATGAGAAACGAAACCTGCCACCTGGGGAACGAGGAAATACTGAGTCTGGCAATACAATTTTCGCCAATTTGATCTTATTAGGGATGTTTATCCACATCTATCAAGCTTTTAAGCCCTAGTGGCATTTATTTTGAGTTAAATAATAAGCAAGGAAGTCTCTAAGTAGGTGTGTGTAAGAAAAAAATGAGATAGACTGAATTCATTCTTCCTCACCAACTGGTTTTTCATCTCTTCGTCCTTTTCTTTATTTCAATGTTTTTTCAAGTTTACTACTGGTTTTCCTCTGTTTCTTGAAGTTTTAGTGAGAATTTCCTAAGTTCATACAATAAAAAAATGTAACATTTGTGTTGTGTTTTTTATATCGCAAGTGGACGATATCGTAACAAGTAATATAGTGGATCTTTGAGTCTGGATTATCGTTCCCACAAGAACTATACTTAAAACTTAATCTACTTTTCCTAATTCCTATTTGATGAAAGCAAACAAATAAAGAATGGTAATAGTTGTGAATGATTTTTTTACTTGTGAACTAATTATACTAAACTAATGGAAAGTATAAAAAGATAGCAAACACTGATTGATAGAAGAATTGAATATGTAATGAATATTAGGGCAAAACAAGTTCATCTAATGATCACCTTAATTCCTAATTCAAGATTCTAACCTAATGCAGTGTTCGGTCGAATTCTTCTATTGTATTCAATGTACCCCTCTCGAGTTCTATTGTATCCAGTTAATTACTTCACTGCAAGACAAGATTTAGTAACTCAGCCTCTGTTTGATGTACATTAAAATTAGCTTTTTAGTATATTTTGATAAAATTTGACTAAATGTGTAATAAAAAAGTTGTTGGTTAATAAAATATATGATTAAATTAATTGTTGATTTTATCTTGAGATTCTTATAAATTTTTAATCTACACCAAGGAATGGCTTAATATATTTCCATTTCTAAATATTTTACTATATTTAACTTTTATTTTCCTTTTTAAAGCGCGTGGATTGAGTTTGATTAATGTAAAATACTATGATATATGTTTCTAACATTACTAGAGCCATATGTGAAATGCTATAAAAGATGTCAAATGGCTGTCAAAACTTTGGATTTCTTCTGTAAAAACAGAAAACAGAGGTTTGTATGGGTTTGGGAATTTTTTTGACATTATCATGCCAAACTTTGCCTACGTACTGATAATTCAATGGAAAGAATACAGAATGAGCATGAGGTACTAATTTCATTTATCCTAACTAATCTGTACACATCCACTTTCAAGAACAGGAATTGATTGATGATAAATTAGAACCATGGTAAAGAAGCGATCATTTGATTAATGGTGAAGAACGAGAATTCTCGATTCAATAGAAGTTTCAAAACTTTAGAAGATTAATTGTTTTTCTCTAACAAAGATTAAAATTCTTACAACAAACAGAAACATGAAGTCTCAAAATTCATATTGCAAATGTTGTGATAAATTTTGTAAATTCTGTGACATAATTTAAACATGAAATTGGCTCATTGTGGCTTTATTCCTACAAAACAGACAGAAAAATGAAAAATAGCTGGCTAATACATTATAGGCCCATCTTTCTAAAGCTGAGATTCAGGGCATAATTTTTAGCAACTCCAGTTGAAGGGCCTGCATGAGATGATCCTCCCAGAAGAAGTGGCCCTCTTAATATAGAACTCTGGCTGAGGCATGAACGAAGCGAACACATAGCTAATGTTCGATCCACAGTAGGTAGAGAAAACATGATTCTGATTTGGGTGATTCACAATTGAAAGCCAAGAAACAGTTGGTATTGTTTTATGTTCCAGAAAGCGTTAAGGCATGAAACTCCAGCCTGTATGATGCAAAAGCCAGTGCTATGAATAATCAGTTGAAATGAAAAATGTGAAACAGATACCAAAGACCTACTACTAAACGTGTCTAAAAAGCATAATGCTCAAAATTTTAACTTCTTTTTCTTTAATAATGTCACCAAAGACGCCATGAAAGAATTTGTGACCAATGGTTGATTGTTTAAATTCGCACGTGCAATTCTCGTGCTGCACATGAGAAGCACACATGAATTTCAACTGTTAATCGTTCCAATATGCATGAATGACATATGTTTAAAATATATATTAAGTCGAACTAAATTCGTTCAAATGCATTCAAATTTTCACTTACCATGTATGGTGCCACTCGACCAAAGTTGGTAATTCCATGTAGTTTAGGCATTGGTGAAAGAGGAGGTTTCTCAGATGTTGTTGCAGGAGGTTGCATGCTGGCCTGGAGAATATCAAAAAGAAAATTGCTTAATAAATTCTAGCTTATCTCGAATCAATAAAAAAGATAAATCCCTAATAACACGCCACATATGACTTGATTAGAGTTTACCTGTCTTTCGAATTCACCAAGGTTCTTCAAGGCAGCATCTGAGCTACTAGTCTGAATCATTCATGTATATCAAATTTTGATTTTTTGAATCAATATTATTAGTTAGAAAATTTTGATCAAATCTCTTATAAAACTGATATGAGGCAGAACTTACATGTGGTGAAATTTCAAAAGCCTTATTGGACGGTGAACCAAGAGATGCTGATGCATTCTGGGAATTCGAAAAAAAAAAATCATTGACAATTAATACCCGAACAATAATGATTGCAAACTAAGTCCTTTCTCAGTAAATTTGAGAGCGTTAGCAACGAACCTTTTCTACTAAAAGACAAGAAACAATTCAATAAATTTACCTTTTCAATGAGCGAAATGTCGAAAACACTCAATCGACGCCTTTTCTTTTCGGTTGCTGATAATCTGATGAAATACTTCTGTGCATGGCTAGCAACTTGGGAAGAGGTCCTTGATGGAACATAATTTTTGGAAATTCCTTTCCAGTCTCCTTTTCCCAGCTTTTCCAAACCAACTAGAAAAGACCTGTGCTCTTCCTCAGACCATGGCTTCCCTAATTTCAAAGGAAAATAATACACAATATTTTACAATAAAACCCTTAAAAGGGATTAGGGAAAACTAGGATTGCACAATATAAATTGAGAATAAAAAAAGGGCTAAAAGAATAGATCCCCTTCAGACCCACACCAATGAAAGGATTTTATAAAACGAGATGAAAAGTTGTAAAACTGTTAATTAAAAAACAGTCTTAAAGGAAAAAAAAAAAGAAAAGGAAAACCTCTTTTCCTTTCATGGCCTTCTTTGGATATAGAAGATTGATGCATAAATCCATCAGAGTGATATGCCGCCTCGACCAGAGTATTTTCTACGTTGCATGCCTCTAAATTCCCCAAACTTTTACTCTTCCTCATAAGGGATTCCAAATTTTTCTTTCCATTATCATCTGCAACATTGATCTGTACCCCAAATAACATAATGCTGGTGCAACAATTGCATGTACTTGAGTCATGTTCGTTGTCTTCGCACTTCATCGCAGGTTCCTTCGCCATGAGAAGGACCAACTTTCTCTATTTCTCTCGTAGCCGTGTATATATAATTTTTATACAGATAGAGATAGAGAGAAAAAGATAGAGATAGAGAGAGTCTCAATTTTATCTAGAGGCGCTGAAGAACGTGACCCGGGGAGTCGGGGACTAGGGTTCTTAGGGTTATGGGATCCTATTTCCTTGTTATTCGTTCTTTATTTGCTTATTATGGAAAATTATCCTTAAATTTTTATTTTCTAAGAATCTTGGTATTTTTATTTATTTATTTTTGGTGCATAGCAATCTTGGTAATTAGACAATGAAATTAGGGTCTCTAGACCATATTTCAAATTCAATGAATATGAATTCAAAAGTTTTATTTTTAAAAATTGCAAAGATGTATATTTCAACTAATCAAAACATGAATTAAAACTCGCTTAGTTTTTGGTAATACTAGCGTGAACTAATCAAGAAAATAGTAAAATGCTGTTAATTTCAGCTAAACAAAATGGGAATGAAAAGTAATACACGAGTGAAGCAGTCTAGAAAAGTTTAAAATTCTGCAAAATTCAACTAAGCAAAATGCAAGCGAAAAGTCACTTGCTTAGCGATTGGTATTAATACACCGATGAACCAATCAAAAAAGAGTAAAGTTATTTAAATTTCAACTAACTAAACACTAATGAAGTGATTGATAATATTTGCGGAAACCAATCTAGTAAAGATTTACATTTATTCATAGAAAAAAAAATATTTTTTGATTTTTGATTTTTACTGCATTAAAAATCTTAAATAATGATCTTATCCCTTTTCAGGATGTCAAAACTTTCATAATGGTGTTTGGTAAGTTGAGGGATTGTAAATTTATTAGAATACTAATGAGATTTGATCAGATTGTAACTTTATGTTGTTAATTATAAGATTAGCCTATGCTATTAAAAACAATCAATTTAGTGCATATGTGCAGATTGGTTTTATTAAACTTGTTTAATTTTAGTAAAAATCCCCAAATTTGATTAAAATGGGAAAGATCATATTAGAATTAAATTATTAGTAAACGAATCCCTAGAATATAAGGAATTTTAGATTTAGTAAAATATTAAATCTTGGATGCGAAGAAGGGGAGAAAATACTATAATATAAATCTAAGATTTTTCTTTTGTAACATGTAATAAGTGCATTTTTGTGCACTTATTCATGGCCATTTTACTAAACTTTTGTGTCGTTTTATTATTACATTTTGCTTAACTTAGATTATTTTTTATCTTATTTTAGTTTTGAACCTGTTACTAAGCAATTGGAAAAGAAAGAAGGATAAATCGGCAAATTGATGGAAGTTTGGGGACCAACAAGCACTTGGGTAAAAGTTGAAGTACTAAAATTGAAATAATTTGATGTGGAGGATCAAGAGGGAAGAAAGAATGAAAAAAATGGCGAAAAAGAAAAATGGCGAAAATTTAGCCTGGGTAACCCAGTTATTTTGGTTGGGCGGCCGCCCAACTTCAAAATCATCAATAGAAGCAAAAAATTATGCCTGGGTAGTCGCCCCATTTTGTACTGGACGGGCGCCCAGGCCATTTCGAGAAGAAAATTTTGGTTTCCTTATTTTAATAGAACTCTTATGAAAACGAATTTTGGGGGCGTCTATTAAAACCATAGGGCCGTCCAAAAGTGGCAGGGATGGAGTTTTTATCAAGATTTTCAGGGAGAAAAGAAGTAAGAATGTGAAGAACAATTCCAAGAACATAAAGATTCAATTGAAAATTAATCGGGTTGATGTCGTTCTTCATCTATTTTCTGATTTTCTTCTCTCCATCATGCTAAGCTAGATTAATTTGTGTTAGGAAACGATGAACTTTGTATTATGATTTTTAATTCTTAGTTTTACATTCTTAACATCAAAAATATGTTTTGGAATATTTGAATGGTTTATATGATCTTATTTTCTCCATAATTATAGTGCACGATAATTATGTGAGTTTGTTGATTTATTTCATGCATTTGAGAGAAGGAAAATAAATTCGACATATATAAAATCATCATAGGGTCCGATATGGAATATAAATATACCGCTATGCCTTATGTAATTCTTTAAGTGTTCATAAAAATTCATGTATTCTTATATATTAGCATCCATCATAGAAATATATATAGTTGGGTCGTACATGAGAATATGTTTGTCATTGCTCGAGAGAGATTGTTGAGTATTTTAGGAATATTGATTTGTCAATATTGCAATCATGTGTCAAGCTATAGAACTAGGGTTTAAAAGATTATTACATAGGGATTCGTGATTCTAGTACATTCATCACATATTAGAAAACACCTCAAATCATATTCATATCTAATTTGCATTTAGTTAATTAATTCATTCATACTTGCATATTTATCCTTAATTCACTTATAATTTCATCAACACAAACACATTCCTTTATTTGTTTTGGTTAAAGTCAAAATAATTAGAATTAGAACTAATCAATCCTTGTGGGAACGATATTCGAACTCAAAATGTCCACTTTATCACTTGTAACGAACCGTACACTTGCGGTGCTTTTAAATCGAAATATATTTTTGTGAACAAGTTTTTGGTGTCGCTGCCGGGAATTGATTTTTAGTTTGATTTTATTTACTTAGACACTAATTCGAACTTATCTTTACTTTTTATTTTTGTTTTACGTATTTTATTTAGCATTTTTATTTAGATTAATTTAAGAACTACATTTATCTTTCTTCCCTTAGGTTGCATGCTAAGGTCGCTTGGAGGTGAACTACTACCAACAGACTTAGAGATTGAATTGACCTTTCATCGCAGACAAAGTAAAGTTAGAGTAGCAAAGCTGGAACACCAAGAACAACCACCAATGACAGATCAACAGATTGAACCAGTGATGAATCATGTAGCTCCAGGCAATGCGGATGAAGGAGATGACGGAAATACATTGCTTGGGGATTTCTTGTCACCCTTTGTTGTTCAGAGTCAATCCAGCATTGTGTACCCCCAATTTGAACAGCCAAATTTTCAGCTAAAAACTAATGTCATCCAACTCTTCCAGAATGGGCATCAGTTCTACGGGTTGGCAAAATGAAAATCCAAACACACACATATATCACGGTTCTTGGATATGTGTCAACGCTTCTAGTACCGAGGAATATCAAAAGACGCTATCCGACTTAGTTTGTTCCCACATACCCTATGGGATAAGGCACTAGAATGGTTGGATTCACTTCCTATGGCAATCATAACTACTTGGAATGATTTGGCTCACAAATTCTCACTAAATTTTTCTCTCCAGCCAAAGTAGCGAAGATGAGGCATGAAATATGGCTACTTCCTTCTTTCAGGAGCATGGTGGATTCATCAGCCAATGGCTCCATAATCACAAGAATTATTGAAGAAGTATGGGAATTATTTGAGAGAATGGGGAACACTTCAGCTATGTGGTCTTCTGAGCGTGTAGGTCCAAAGAAATCAGCTGGAGTCTACGAGGTAGATACCTACTCGGCCTTATCTGTAATGATTGACTCCTTATTCAACAAGATGGAAAGCTTAACAGCAAATTCAACACAAGTAATGAAGTCCAATTGTGATGTGTGTGGAGCAGAACATAGCACATTTGAGTGCCAAATTCTTTCGCAAGGAATGGAGCAAGTGGAATACGCGCAATAGAGTCAACATTAGCAACATAACCCATACTTTGACACTTACAACCCTGGATGGCGAAATCATCCAAATTTCTCATGGGGAGGAAATCAAAATCAAAATCACAATAGGTCTCAAGGACACCTTCAGCAGGAGAACAAACCCCAGTTAGAAAAAATGTTTGCAAAACTTATGGAGAAGACAGACAAATACATGGAAACAACCAACCAGTTCATGAGAAAGACTGAAATGAGTTTCCAAAATCAGGATGATGCTATTAAGAATCTGGAGACACGGGTAGGACAGTTAGCTCTTTTAGTCACAAACAAAGTACTAGATACCTTGCCAAGTAATATTGAGACTAATCCCAAGGAACATGTAATGGCAATAAGTGTTTTGGAAAATAAAATAGTTGAGGGTCCATCTTTGCAAGCAATCACCACCAGGAGTGGAGTGTAACTACCGAAAATACATCTCAAGAGGCCGAGTGCAAATAAGGAAACAATATCTTCTTCAGATGAGGAGCAAGTGGAACAGGCTGAGCTGACAATAGAGGCATCTACTAAAAAGAGTTCAGATACTCCAAGAGTTGAGGCAATCATTCCTATCAACCCTTACGAGCCTCCTATTCCATTCTCATAAAGGTTGAAGATATACCGCTAGACCAACAATTTGAGAAATTTCTAGATGTGCTAAGGAAGCTCCACATTAGTATCCCATTCATAGACTCAATACGCCAAATTCCAAGTTATGCAAAGTTCTTGAAGGATATGATTTCCAAGAAGAAAAAACCTCCAGAATTTGAAACTGTGGCACTGACAGAGGAGAGCAGTGCAAGATTACAAAAGAAACTACCTCCCAAGATCAAAGATCCAACGAGTTTCACTTTACCTGTTTCAATTGGAAACGCTGGTACCTTTACTGCTTTATGTGATACTGGTGCTAGTATTAACTTGATGCTACTTTCCATTTTCAGGAAACTCGATTTAGGAGAGGCTAAAGCAACAATGGTAACTCTGCAGCTAGCTGATAGTTCCATTACTCAACCACGAGGAATTATAGAAGATGTTCTGATTAAAGTGGAGAAATTCATCTTCCCAGCGGACTTCCTTATTATAGACATAGAAGAAGACATGAACATTCCAATAATTTTGGGGAGACCATTCCTAGCAATAGGTCGAACCTTGATTGATATGGAGAAATGAGAGCTAATCTTGAGGGTCGATGAAGAGCAAGAAGTGTTTAAATAAAATAATCCACCTAAACAACCATCAACCATCAACGAATGTTAGTGTATCAATGAAGATGAACTCTTCCTTCAACAAAATTGCCAGAAAAGAAAACCAAAATTTGGAGGATTTCTTAGTAAATATGAGAACGGAGAATTCAAAATTTGGAGAGCTAAAAGATTATGCAAAGCTGGAAATTGCAAGAAGTGCATTGGTGAAATCCTTCAATTTGAACCACCATAAGCTGACCAAAGTAAAGTCGAGCTACAGACTATAACTTAGCGCTGGTTGGGAGGCAACCCAACAATTCTTCCTTTTTATCTATCTTATTTTATGCTTTAGCTTATGAATTTATTTTTTGAGTTTTTTTTTATAAATTTTCATAAATTTAGTTATTCATCATCTTTATAGGACATATGGAGTCTATGCATGGTCTATACTTCTTTTATTCCATCATCCTCAAATTCACATCTACATTGGTCTGGAAGTTTCCCTAGCTCCTTGTTCTTTATCTTTTGTGAAATTATCCTTAGTGTTATGTGCGGTTAAGTTGCATTTTGTCATTCTTTACACATTGAGGACAATGTTCTATATCAGTTTGGGGGTGAGAATATTTCATTCATCATGTTAATGCAGTGTTTGTGTGATTATGTGGAAAAAAAATCTTTTGTGCAATTTTCTATTAGTTACTTTCAATTTTTAGTTGTTAATTTTCAAGCATTAATTTAGAATTTTGTGTGTTTGTGTGGATTTGATAACTTTGTCGATCATGATATGAATGATTAGGTATGAACTGTTAATGGTAAAAATAGTGCACTATTAGATTAGTCAAAGCTTGTTTATGCTAAACTTGACATTTTTATAACACAATACTCATGTTGACATATTTGGTTGGTGATTTGGTTCATTACTTAGAAATAGTTGAACATAGTGAATAAACCCGAATAACCTCTTTTATACTAAACCATGTCCAATTTTTAGAATAGTTTGGATGTAGTTGAACTATTTCAAGGGAACATTAAGATGAGTAGGGGTTTCGTGCATGATATTTCTTGTGTGGATTGTTTAAAACCAATGAGATGAAAACGAAGTGAAAGTTTCAAGTTAAGGTGTAGTTTTAGAAACTTGGTGTCTAAAAGAAAAGGGGCATTGCACTAATCAATGAATAAATAAAAATATATGTTCGAGTCTGTATAACTCGAGTGATTAAATCTGTAAGGGTTTAAAACCCGATGCCCTATGATCATCTGACTTGGGAGTCATCGTCCTCAAGCTTATTACGGAGGTTATATAGAAAGCAAATGAAAGATTTTATATTAAAGAAACGAAAGCAAAATGGTATCTATCTATTGATGAATTACATACATACTCTTATGTATGAAATGCATTGATTAGCACCAGACACTTGGTTGATAAGATTATATCTCTAATGCGAGACAACTAGCTCAGTTTTATCTCAAGGGTTGAAGAAATAAAAATGGGAGAACATCTTCTTATTAAAGTGTGAACTTCTAATAGTCAGATACACCCGAACTAAGAGAGGATAATGAGTAGATGTAAATGAGTTCAACTTTAGAACACATCCTGGAATAATTAAGTGAAAATAATAAGTTTGGGGGTGTGTGCATCTCTCGAGCGAAGTAAGAAAATATTTGACTACTTTGGGTCAGATGTTGAGCTAATTATGATCCTAATATGTTAGCATGAGTTTTTACACATATACACATCAAGTTACGTCTGCAACATGTGGAGATTGATTTGATTTTGCACTATAGTTGTTCATTTTGTTTAGTACTAAGTTCCAATCCTGAGACACGACATGTTGTTAAACCATATTTTTATGTAGAATTAAGTTTTAGTTTTGTTCGAGGACGAACAAAAGTTTTAGTTTGGGGTTGTTTGATAAGTGCATTTTTGTGCACTTATTCGGGGCCATTTTACAAAACTTTTGTATCGTTTTATTATTACATTTTGCTTAACTTAAGTTATTTCTTATCTTATTTCAGTTTCAAACCTATTTCTAAGGAATTTGAAAAGAAAAAAGTTTATATCGACAAATTGATGGAAGTTTGGGAATCAACAACCATTTGGGTAAAAGTTGAAACACTAAAATTGAAGTAATTTGATATGGAGGACCAAGATGGAAGAACGTATGAAAAAAAGGGCAGAAAAGAAAAATGTCGAAAATTTAGCAGGTTGCCCAGTTATTTTGGTTGGGCAACTGCCCAACTTCAAAATCATCAACACAAGCAAAAAATTATGCCTGGACGGTCGCCCCATTTTGTACTGGACGGGGCCCAGACCATTTTGGGAAGAAAATTATGGTTTCCTTATTTCAATAGAACTCTTATAGAAACGAATATTGGGACGTCTTTTAAAACCCTAGAGCCGTCCAAGATTTTCAGAGAGAAAAGAGGCAAGAATGTAAAGAACAACTCCAAGAACACGAAGATTCAATTGAAGATTAATCGGGGTGATGTCGTTCTTCATCTATTTTTCTGATTTTCTTCTTTTCACTATGCTAGACTAGATTAATTTGTGCTAGGGAACGATAAACATTATATCATGATTTCTAATTCTTAGTTTTACATTCTTGACATCAAAAACATGTTTTGGAATATTTGAATGATTTATATGATCTTATTTTCTCTGTGATTATAGTGCACGATATTTATGTGAGTTTAGTGATTTATTTCATGCATTCGAGAGAAGAAAAATAAATTCTACATATATAAATCATCATAGGATCCGATATGGGATAAAATATACCGCTATGCCTTATGTAAATCTTTAAGTGTTCATAAAAATTCATGCATTCTTATATATTAGCATCCATCATAGAGATATAATTGGGTTGTACATGAGAATATGTTTGACATTGCTCGAGAGAGATTGTTGAATATTTTATGAACATTGATTTGTCAATATTGCAATCGTATGTCAAGGTGTAGAACTGGGTTTTAAGAGATTATTACATAGGGATTCATGATCCTAGTACATTCAGCACATATTAGAAAACACCTCAAATCATATTCATATCCAATTTGCATTTAGTTAATTAATTAATTCATACTTGCGTATTTATCATTAATTCACTTATAATTTCATCAACACAAACACATTCATTTATTTGTTTCGGTTAATATCAAAATAACTAAAATTAGAACTAATCAATCCTTGTGGGAATGATATTCGGGCTCAAAAAGTCCACTTTATTACTTGTAACGAACCGTACACTTGCAATGGTTTTAATTCGAAATATATTTTCGTGAACAACATGTATAATTTTGGTAAACTACTATTACTTGGATGTGAAAGGAACGGAAAAAGGTCAAAATGGGGACATTTAAAGAAGGTTTATCCAAGATGAATAAGTACACCAACTCGTATCATGGATAAAAAAAAAGGGAAAAATAATAGTAGTTATTGCTATCTCTTTCTTTGCAATGTTTTGAAAATCGACCCAACTTGAAAATGGGTCAATGATCAAAAGGTTTAATCGGAATCGAATAGGGTCAAATCGGATGCAATAAACAAATATACAGACAAATAACAAAGTAATTTATATTATAAACTAAAGAAGTCAATAGAATTGTATATTTTATTAAAACTCAAAGCCCCATATTTATGGAGAAGAATTAGGTATACAATGATAATAAAATGGATAATTAGCTTAAAACGTCTCTACCTTCACATGATTTTGTGCAAAACGTCCCTACATTTCGTTTCTTGTGCAGAATGTTGCGTATTTTTATATCGCAAGTGTACGATATCGTAACAAGTAATATAGTGGACCTAAGAGTCCGGATTATCGTTCCCACGAGGACTATACTTCAGTCTTAATCTACTTTTCTAACTCTTAGTTGATGGAAGTAAATCAAATAAGGAATTGTAATAGTTGGAAATATTGATTCTCTTAAATGAACTAAATGCCTAAAACTAATGAAAATTATGTTGAAATAAAAAGTACAAATGGATCAAAGATTCATGTATATAAGATGTATTAGGGCAAAACAACTTCATCTAATGATCACCTTAATTCCCAATTCAAGATTCTAGCCTAACGTAGTGTTCGGTCGAATTCTCCTACGGTATTCAATTCACCCATCTCGAGTTCTCATTGAGCCTATTTAACTAATTCAATTCCATATCTCTATGCACATTACCCTTAGTTAAACGAGTTATGGCACTAGGAATTCATATAACGACCGCAACACTTAGTATAGGTATCTCTACACGTTATACATCGTTACCGGATTTTATTACACGTTCTAAGTCTCAAACTCACCTCTCGATTCGTAAGAAACTCAATAGATCATAAAATTATTGATCGGGTAATTCAATGCATTGCAATCATAATAAAATCAACACATGAAAAAATAAAACTCAAAATTCATGAATTAAAGAACTAAGGGTATCAATAGATTACATTATTTGCCCTAATATTGAATTTAGCTACTCATAATCAAAACAATGAAATAAATAACTAAATTTGAATACATCACTGGATTTAAATGATAAAAAGATGGAAAAAAATCAGCTCTTGCACCAAGATCTTCTTCCACTTCCAATCCTTGATTTGAACTCGAATCATTTCTCTTCGATCTTGTGTTTTTCTCTCAATGTTACAAAGTGTGGAACCCTCTTTTCAATTGGCCCTTGGTCCACCACGTGGTGCCTTTTCCTTGGGTGATAGTAAATGAGGCATAACACGTGCTATAAATTTATCAAATATAATATTAATTAATTGTCCTCCAAGACGTTAATTCGAGTTGGAGCATTTAAAACTAGTATGTGAAATATTATTGACTTCCTTGATCAGTAAATGTATCTAAATGAATTGAAAAACCCCATTTGTACAAAAGATTTTTCTTCTATAAAATTTACAGACAGACACAATGGTGGGGTGGGTGGGTGTATGTTATGTCATTTTTTTTATTGATGCAGGACCCACCAATGTGTGTGTAGGTAAGTTTTCTATAAAAACTTTTTCCGTACACCAAGCATTGCTCAAATAAATTATCTTTTGCGAGGATTGAGATAATGATACATTTGTACATTATTTTCAATTTCTAGTGTTAAGAGAATTTTCCAATCAAATTGACAATCAACAAAATGTGTTATAAAATGTTATTTGTTTGGATAAAGATTCAAACTACGTATTTATTTTCAACATTTTTTATTTTTCATTTTAGTGCAATGTAGTAGATTAATTCTACATATATTACACTATCAATAATTGGATGAAGAAATTAGGCTCTCTGGCTATAAGCCAATACAATAATATATTTAGAGCCTGTTTGGGGATAGATTTTAATATGCCAAAAAGTGGATTTTACTGCCGTTGAAGACATCAATGGTCAAAAAATCACCAAAGCTGCTGACACAACAACGATAAAAAATGGTGGCTAATGAATTTTGATTAGAAGCAATGACAGGCACGCTCTTAGTAATTGAACTTTTGATTCAATATAATGTTTGTCATTTGAATAACTAGTCAATCAAACAAAAGGCATAGTTAATTCTCAAAAATATTAACCATGATATAATCATATAAGAATCAATGTTCAAATGACATGATTTGTATGTTTTAAGATTTTTCACTTTTATATCTGTTTGAATGTAACTTCGGTTTTGGTTTAAACAAAATGCTATAAATTAACGTGATGGACATGATTAGTAAGTAAATTTTTGTTGCTAAATATGTTTAGATAAGATTTTTTTTTTTTTTTTTTTTTTACTTTTTAAGATAAAAAAGTTTATGTTACAAACAAAATGAGTGATCTTTTTATTTTTAAATATCATTTCTGTATCTTTAGTTTACTTATAAATATACATTTTAAATTTATTCAAATATATGTCTTTTAATTCAATTATGCGTCGTGTCTTTCTGTATTGCAAAGTCAATTGATGCCAATTGTAATGGTTGAAAATAGAGGTCCATCCATTGTCCAGCATAAACAAATAAGTAAACGAAATATTATATTTCAGTTAATTCAACATTTTCACATTGTGTACATAATTTCATAAAACTTTTGATTCGTATATATTGTAATTAACTACCTTAATTTTTCCTTTAACATTATTAATTATTAAAACTATAAAAAATAGTATTATTATTTCAAAAACAGTATGCATATCATTTATCCAATACATAAGATGTGCAATACATGTGCTTACTGCTAGTTATATCAAATGTAAGTTACATTATTTCATACCATCTTTTCATTGAGAGCAGACAGTAATCAACCGAGTACTCTTAACACATTTTTTGAGAAACATGAAAGAATCTCGCATTTCATTTTTTTAAAGGACTCATAAGTCAATTAACATTTCATGCACAAATATCGCAAAATGATATACTATATTGTAAAGGACAATAATTTATATATCCTACCTTTATTTGACCACAAAAATAAAAAGAAAAATATAGGGAAACAATACAGGTTGGATTCATTTCTCGTAATTTCTGACCAAACCTTTGAATGTGAGTGTTTGTGGTGTGTGTGACATTTTGTTTTGACTTACAATAGATGAATAAAAGAAAAGATCGAACAATATTTATATAAGATGATTATATAAAGTGAGTGATTTGGATTTAAATTTCGGATTTCTCCCTATTCTATATGTGACAATTATTATTTTGAAAGAATCACATATATCCATGCACATGTGAAACAACAAAAAAATGTTACTTGATATATTTATCTTATCACGATTTGGAAATCGCAAGATGAAAACACGGGGAAATCCTTTAATATAAGGTTAGATAGGATTAAAATCTTTTATTTAAATTAAAGATAAACATAATCACATAATAAAGAATCATTTTCCTTGACCAACTATCTAAAAGCTAATTTGTTAAGTAATACAATGATAGCCACTAGATACATGTCTTTAATTTTCTATGTTCAATTCTATCAATTAGACCGACGAAAACAATAACGTGGTAATCAAAGGTTAAAAAGTATAGGGAAATTTTTTTAGGTTTATGTATATAATATTTTATTGTATGATTGAAAATGAGTATATAGATAAAATAATTTTTAAATAATTGTTATCAAACAGAGCATAAATTGCCCAACAAATTTAAGTAAATTGAACGATTAAACATTCAAACCAAAAAACATTTAAAAAGTAAACTAAACATCTTCTATATTGTATAATTTGCAGCCTTGACAACTATTAAGCATTAAGGAAATAATGAAGAAGATGATATATGGTGCTGGCTTGTAAATGTGAATATCGAGAATATACTTTAGACGTTTAGGACTTCATTAGTTAATCATCATGTGTAGCTTCGTGCAATGCACCATCTAAGGAAATAAGAAATGGCAACAGTAGGAATCAAAAAAAGTTTTCTGTTCTCCATTGAGCACCGAGGATTGGATTGAAACTAACAAGTGTAGAGTACAAAAATGAATTAATATTTTTTATTGAATGGGCTAGTTCCAATTCCATCCTTTCGGCATACTGAATTTTGACCACCCCTAATCTCAGTGTTACTCATTTGCTTCATGTTAGATATGAAATTATTATTAAATGATACGAGTTATAATAATTCTTTTCCCTTGTATTATTCTTTTTATGTTCATAATATTTATTTTCCCTTGTATTATTCATTTTATGTTCTTTCATGCTTTTGATTTATATGGAGAATTGCTTTTAAGTCAAAATTGACGGCGGTTGAAAAAATATAGTTATTTTTTATTTATTGAGAAAGTAAATTATGAAAACAAACTTTAGGGTTTGCTAGGGAGATTTGAGATACCAGTTATTCGTAGTTTTTAAAGGATAAGTTCTGAATATTTATGAGAGGCTCGATTTTTGATAATTTTTAGTATCAATTTTTTAAAACAGTCCAACACATATTTGAAAGTTTATTATTCATTGGTTCTCAAAATCTTTTAATAGAATAAAATTACATATATTCTTAGTAAATTTTTTCAATTTATAATTTCTTATATGAAATTTTTGACTTTTATGAGTTATCACAATCCATTTGGAAAGAGAACAAAGTCAAATCACGAACCAATAATATCTTATAAATACAACTATTGGTTCCAAATGAAGTAATTAATTGAACCAGACTATTTGGTTTCAGATTTGATCATTTCAGTTCTGAAATGTTAATAGAAGAATTTGTGTTAAATATAGACTAAAATTTTATATGATTGAACTAAACACTTTTAAGGTTCCATTCACATCGAATTATTAATCTCTAGTACTAGAATTGAAAATCAAAGGTAGCGAGTTTTGGATTCTCATACCCGAAATCTTTTAAAACTCAAATACATACCCGATCCAACTATGTTTCCACTTCGGTTAACTACTAAAGTATATTCATAGCGTCTTCTTCTACACCAATTTCTTATTTGTTTAGCCCCAATTTGAGTCACATTAAAATTTTCATTCTTATTGTTCTACTTATTTTCAATCAAACATTCTTAATAAAATAATATTTTTCATCATATCAATAAGTTTACCTTTTTTTTCAACCATATATTTTCCATCAATCTACTATTCCAAAATATATTCTTCCAAAATAATGTGACTCAAACACACCCTTAATTTTGCTGATGGCCACTAAATTTGCACTCTTGACCATTAAACTTACCGGAGGCTATAAAATATTTTGTTTAAATGAACAATTTAGTTTAAAATTCATTTTTTAATTGAAAATCTTATTTGTCCGTGTGTCAAGTTACTAGTGATCAAACCGTTAGAATTGTCAGCTAAACCTATGAGTTAGCACTTGGTACAGATGCATAGAAAGTTTAGTTAAAAAAGAATAATGCTATTAATAACGAGAACTATATATAGTCGTCTTACATGACATACATACATAATTTTGTTATTTGATTCATGAAATAATAAAAAATTGACACATTAATACATCAAATGACAAACTAGCGTCTATAAGAGCAATGCGTGCAAAATACATCAAAGTTTAGTGTCGAAGGTGGCATTGCGTGCAAAATAGTCGTGTTATTTGTATCGAAAATGGTTGAGATACAGGTTGATCGACACTCACAATGGGATGGGGGTCACTTTTTATGGAATTTTTTAATCATTCGAGGCCATCGCATGTGAAAGGTTGTTAAATTTATTGTTGTCCATTTTCGGTACAAATGGAAAAGTGGTACAAAATAAATCAAGTGTCCAAGGTGGCACTGCGTACAGGGGAAAAAACGGTAAAAGGGTGAAGAAAAGGAACAACAGCTACAGAAGCGTTCCGCGACGTCGGTACAGACGAAACGCCGCCACAATCCGCCTCTTAAGGTGGGTCTGAAAAAGGTCAACCCGATGAGGTGACTGGTATTCTCTCTTTCTATACATGTAAGTGTATCTAAATTAATATGCATAGATAAAAGAACTCAAGAAGCTTGTTAAAAATTGAAGCTTTATTGTTCTTATTATTGTTCTTATTACCTTTCTGCAAGACAGAAAACCATCCTAGGTAATTCTTCATGTTCTAGTTTTTGGGTTTGTTTGCTTTTAATCTGTTGTTTTTGTTACTTCAGATATAAATTATAAACTCATTTTATTATACATTTCACATCAATATGTTGCGATCTAGAATCCGCCCATAAAATTGGCTTTCAGGAGGAAGGTGGGTGACCTGGTTGTTCAAGCCTCAATTTAGTAACGTGGGACGTTATTAGAGCTACTATATTCTGCTTCTCCTGTTTAAACCTAAAATTCTTGGTAGACTTCGCAGAATCAGTGTTCTAATAGAAATAGTAGAAGAGTCGCTCTGTTGGCAATGAGGATTGTCCTCAGAAGGGCGTATGCTTTGACGCCAATTGTTTAGGTTGAACACTCTCTTAAAATTGACGGGTAAGGAAGGGTGCCTAACTGTTTATAAGTCCATTAATCAAGCTTTAACTTACTGGAGTCATTACAGGCCCAACATGATCTATATTGTACTTCTATACACACACAGACACACACACACACACATACACACACACATATTTATATTCGATTATGGATGTATATTCTGTACATGAATGCATATGCTATGCTATTTCTTTTGTTTTCATTTATTTGCTAAGAAAACTCTGAAAACAAATTAAAGAAGTACGTTTCAGTATCAAATGTGAGGTTTTATGTGGATCCGACCTTATCTTTGTAAAGTAGAAAGAAATTGAATGCTTAATAATAGTAATTTTATGTTTTCTTATTTTTTATTGGGTAATACCATAAATTTAATTACAGGAAAATGGTAGCAATTGACGTGGTACATTTAATAGTTGACCATCTAGAACTACCTGTAAATTACTTCTGCTTTTGAAGTGTAATTATACATTATTCTTTCTTAATTTATAAAATGGGAAATTATTTTCGTTTTATCTTCTCATCTATTGCTAGGGTTTTGGCTGGCAGCGCATTTTTCAGACTTAAAGAGGTTGGTAGAGCTATGAACACCATATAAAGAGGATGCCAGGCGTACCTCTTGTCTGTGAAACTGCGTAAGTTTTCTTCCAAATGAGGTACTTTTACTCTGTAACACCTGCTATAAAATTACATAAGCTCACACGCGCGTGCGCACACACGCACGCACTTGCACGCGCTCGTCGCACGTATTATGGAGCCACAAAAACTTGTGGACTTGAAGTGACTACTACATCTTCTTGATCTGTATGGATGCTGTTTTCCTTTCTTGTCATATGATCATATTTCTGTCTCAAGTTATGATCCTATAGAGTGCAGGTGGAGTGGAGCAAGAACATAAGTGATAGCATGTATTGGCACATTCTTTAGAAATTCCTTAGTTAAGATGTCGTGTCAAACCTAGGGTGCAAATTAAATAAGAAGTATTTACAAATTTACATGAGAGATGTAATCTTAGAAAGTCCCATAGTTCAGACTTCACAGCTGCCATCCTAAAACTAATGTGTTTATGTTTGCATGAAGAGAAAATGAAACCTAGAAACACTTATTTATAATTATGTAAAAATTGAGTTATTCCTGAAAAAAGATCAATATAGAAAGGCTTGTAAATGTTTAAAACAATACCTAAGTTACGATGCTGTTAATAACAAATCAAAGCTTGTCGTAATATAAAAGAATTATTTGTGCAGTACAGATAGAAGAAAATGAGTTTGTAGCCTCCTAAATCTAATTCACATTTCTCAAAGATTCTATCAAGAGTTCGTTATAATTTTGCTCATTAATTTGCCAAATTGGAGAAATATTCACAGGTCATACTCGTGAATTAGCTATCCTAAATCTTGACTGAAATGGGAGAATGTATTGTACTTGATATATGATTGAAATGGACAGAAATCATCAATGTAATCTATTCGTGGAACAGGAATAGCATTTGCAATTGCAGTTACTCCAGAACTGGAGATCACATGTGCCGTGAGGATCCCTGTGCACATTTGTCTCTGGCAGAGCAAATTGCAGCTGAGTAGAGCCTGTCAATCTACTGCAAACCAGTTGAGTTATATAATATTCTTCAGCGCCGTGCAGTTAGAAATGTAAAGTTCTTCACTCTCTACTGCTGTTCTTCCCCTTTCCTTATTCATGTTTGTTTTGGTGTATATCTTTTCTGTTTCTTAAACCATAATCAGAAGCTACCTGATGGCCATATGTGTGCCTCAGGAGTGCAGGTTATGAGCATCTACAATATAATTCAGTGTATTTTTTTTATTGCTCTATTATTATGTGATCTTCATGATTTAAGTATCAATGACGACAGATGCATAATACTGTAAAATTGTCAACATTGTAAATGTAACATTTTAAATTTGTCATCATTGTTCCAGTTATAGTCTTTTGTTTCTGGTTCATTTAAATGTAGCATGCCTAACTCAAGGTAGGTTCTTCTGTAGCCGTCCTTTCTACAAAGATGTTTGCGGTACAAAATACAAGCAAAGCACAAAAAGAGGTAAAACTCTTTGAAAATGAACTTGTGTATACTTTGTCACTAATATTTTTCTTGCTTCTGAAATGTTATATTGTCAAGACTTGCTGGATATCATGTATTGAATTCTAAAATATCTTATGCAGCACTTCACCATGTAATATAACTTTGAATCTCTGAAGAAAGGAGTGAAGTTTTTTCTGTTCCTTCAAAAAATTTTAGTTTTGGTAAATATGCTGGAACATTCTTTATGTAATGAATGACACATTATTTTCAGAAAGGAACGAAAGAATCATATGGTTTTCATCAACTCTTGTCCTCCATTTCTTATTTGGCAGCATCCTTTATTTGTATGTCCATCAGTTTGATATCTTGAGGATGTTTACTCTACCTTTATTTTCTATTTGTGCAAAAGCACAAAGAGAATTTCTCAGGTCAAAGGCTTGAAATTCTGTTAAAAAACTTGAGTATAAAAAGTTTTTTTGTGAGTTGATGGTATACAGTATCAAGGAGCCTGTTAAATTCATCAGTAGTTGTATACTGTTAGATGTCATTATTGGAAAATACTCTAAAGGTGGTAGCATTTAGTATGAAAGTAGTACAGAAACATAAAAAGGCACTGGTACTTGGAATCTGTAAAATAAAAATAAAATTAATGTACACCATTGGCTACACTGGATACTAGCCTAGTGATCGTTGCCCGAAGCTGCCTCTCTCTCCTTTTTTTGCTGTATTGATTAATTTCTTTTTATATTCAACTTTTCCATGTAACTCAGCCTTGTGGTGTTTTGATGTTTGTTCAGACTTAGAAATGCATTTTTTTTTTCCAGAGACATGTTTGTACTACCATGGAACCCAACTGAGTTAATCTTCCTGTTCTTTTCCATTTGTAGGATAAAAGTAACAATTTCTCTACCCGCAACTGTAAATGATGGATTGCAAGTTAAAAGTCTCTTTCCCCTGTGTACTGTTAGTAAGGCCAGTTTATGGCCCAGCAGTTGTCGAGGTTGTATTTGAGATCACTACATCTTAATGCAAGCTTCCTTTTCTTTCTTTCTTTTTTCTCTTTGAATTGACTTTTATGTTTGGGCCTCTAACTCTGTTTTGTTGCAGCACTCCGAAGTTTATTGTTTTAAACGAGCATGTATATTAACAACCTCTGCTGGAGCTCAAGGGGCAAATCAAGATCAAGGAACATTTATTCTCCCTGATATTAATAAGCTATCTGCAGAAGTCAAGCCTGGCTCTATTTCCATCTTGTTTGTCAGCTGCGGTGTGCCCTTTGTATTTTCTTGATTAATTTGTACAAGCATCTTGGCATACATCCATCATAATTTTTCATGATTTCTTTCTGCTTTGCAGCCGAAGTTTTCAAGGACCAGATGGACATGTTATCATTGCCAGGTATGTTATGCATCAATTGGAATAAGTCTTTAATATTGTGAATTTTCTATACATATTGTGTACTTCAACGAATTTGCAAGAGAAGCTGGTCTTCGTGTACACCGTCCCTGCTTAGAAATTGACCTTCCCAGTTACCTCCTTTGTGAAATGCTGAGGTAGCATTCCAGTATGTGTTTGTTCTCAGTGGGGGACGGCTATGGTCTCTGTCAAGTTGTAAAAAAGGCTGTAAATACATTAGGAAAGGAATTTGATTTAGAAATCCCTTAATTGGAGGGATCCTATTATCCCTTGATCATAGGGATTTGGTGGAATATTTCCCCAGATTTTAGGCTGATTTAGTTTCCTATTTTTCCTCTTGTAAATTACTATATATTGCCTTGTATTATCAATGGGAAAATACAATTTTTCCCTGTCTTATATTTTGTTATATGGTTGTACGACGGATTTCGCGTATTAAAAATACAGAAATCGTTACAAATTGTATTTTGAAAAAAAAACAAATAGATATGAATCTTCTTGTAATTGCAAAAATTGCAAAACCCTCTGATTAATGATTTGGATGTTTGAAAACGAGGAGTCACGTGGCTTGAATCCTAGACTTCGAGATTGGTTGACAATTTGATTTGTCGAGAACTTCACTTGTTCGACGCTTGAATTTTGGAGCTTGGATTTGTACTTCAAAGACTTGGACTTGATCTTGATTTAGTTTGAAGAAGACTTTGATCTTCCTAAATTTGCTTGATTTGAAGAAGATTTTGATCTTCTTCGGGTTTGTCGGACTTGAAGTGGAAAGAATTTTTTCAACACTTCGTGATTTTCTCGTCTTTTTTCTCCCCCTTTGAAATGAACCTTTGACCCCTATTTATAAGGGAAATTCGTGGCCAATTTTGGTAATCACTCAATTAATTCAATTAAATTGATTATAATTGAATAATTGTGGATTTTAAGAAAAAAAAAAAGTAGAGTGGGCTTTTAAAAAAAGAGATTGTATTTCAGATTTCAGGCATCGTTATATCCACCCTTATGTAATCTGTTAATGTGAATCATGTGATCTGTAGAGCGTATGGCCTTGGATACGACCTATGTTTTGACTTGAAATTTTACTTTTCCCCAGCCGTGCACTCTTGCAGAAGCGGCAGTTCTTTCACTCTCACAGAGCTCAGGTAAGCATGCATTCGCATTTGTTTTCTACTTGGCACTGTTTTAATTTCCATGCCTGAATGTGTTAATCCCATGGCAGTCTCAATTGATTTTCCGATGAAGCAAAATAATCAAATTCTGAACTCAAAAAATGTTTCTTTTGTAGAGCTCTAGTGTAATTCAACACTATATTTTTGGACAAAGAAAAAGGACTCAGATAAGCTCGATCCCCATGGTTTATGATTTAGCCCGATTTAACATTTGAAGATTTCCAACTACAAACTACCTTCCATGGTAGTGTGGGGTACTTATTTTTGAACTAAATAGTAGATGCTACAAGTACCACTCATTGAGCAATCTTGCTTGTGGATCCCATTGAAACCTTAATGTTCAATTATTTGTCATCGTATTTTTTGCACATAAGTTTGGAATGTAACTTTTATACTTGACATCTCACCTTCTTATTTTCAATTTTCAAATTTCAAATTCACCTTCCACTTTCAGCCACATGTTTTGATAGAATTTTAGTTGTGAACTTTTTTTCTCACCTTTTTGTTGCTAACTTGAAATGAGCAATTTGGGACTCCAATCTTGAAGTGCTTCCTTTTTTTGGGTGGTGACAACTTTCGATGAGACAAAAAAAATGGAAAGCGCGGCAAATAATATGAGACAAATGTGATACTTGCAGGAACTCATTGATCATCTAAAAGATTAAGAAATAAATCCTTGTGTTTTTTGCTCTACTTAATGTTATTATGTTCAGATTATAAGTTTTTTGTGATCTGTGCTTTCGATGTTTCATATCTATTTATATGATATCTACATTACCTTTCCTAATTCTCTGTGCTCCTCTTTTTCATTGCTTGTATTACAATTGGGTGATATAACAGTTCAAGTAATTCATATAATGCTATTACTTGCAGTCTTCCATTCTTTTTACACTTAATTGCTTCAAATTGTTTAACATTATTTTGTAGAGAATTTTGGTGAATCTATCACTGTAGAATATACGTAGCTTCTAATGGATATTTACATGTTGTGCTTTTGTTAATAGTTTGTTATTTTGAGATTTGGACATGGCATTTAGCATTTTGCTACATTATCGCATTGTTTCTAGATAGAAAATAAAACTTTTATGTATAGCAAATAATGCTGCTATGTTTGAAACCAGTTGTGAAGATTTATCAGATATCTGATTGTGGAAATTTTTACTTGCATCAAGCCTATGGCCATGGAGCAAGTCCTATCAGATCGTGACAGTGAAGATGAAGTTGATGATGATGTTGCTGATTTGGAAGATCAAAGGGTATGCTTGTGTATCATAATCATTATCCTATTGTGTATAGAATGTGCATAGCTTGCTTCCAGGCATGTTTACTTGTGGTACTGAAGCAAGCAATCTAGATTGCTTCTCCCTGACATTTTGTGACCCTTTAAATAACTAGGTAGTTGAAAATAGATCTTCAAAAGGATCAATATACTTGATGAGCTTTTTCAGTTTGGCGAAAAGGCAAAGGATGATTGTTTTGATATGATGCTTAGGTGTTAGGTTTAATCCGTTTACTATAAGGTAACAGCTAAAGAGTTTTTAATGAAAAAAATATCAATTGAACTTCGAAAACTTCTTGAAGTAATGAATGTTAAATATCTTAGTTGAAATTGATTTACAAAGGACAACGTAGCCCATGAGGTTTTTATAGTGGCTTGAGAGATCTCATATCACCCATGCCCTCATGACCTTGAATCTTTTTCAATTGCAATCTTTTACTTCAGACATCTAAAATACCACATTGAAAGAGTGGGATGTAAGGTTCTGTGATTGCCAAGTTTTGATTGCTTATATCATGTCCTTGATTTCTTTATGCTTTTTCATGTTCTATGAGCTGTATGAGCTTGTAGGCCATGGTGCTATCATACTAAACATGGAAAACATATTTTTGAATATGGGGGTTCCATGTTGGTTTTGATGACACAGTTCTCCTCAGCCTAGACGATTAGGTGCTATTTAAGTGGTAATTGATAGTGCAATGCCAATGCGCTAAAGTTTCCTTAATTTAATCTGTTTGGCTCTTTGTTTTGCTTGATGATATTATTTTATTTACGATTAATACATCATTACTTGCGGATGCTGGACGACTTTGTTGATGTTTCAGAATATGAAAAGAAATTGATGCATCTTTGGAATTCATTTGTTAGAAAGCAAAGGTTGCCCACTTTCGCATTGTTTCCCTTCTATTTAGTTTATTAAGATTCCCAAGGTTCTCATCCAGACAAAAAGCTGTTTTGAGTATAAAATATGACCCCATAGCTTTCTGTTTAATAAAATTGTACACAATATCTTAATATTCGGTCCAGATGATGATTGATCAAGAAAGAAATGAAACTGTTTTTGCATTTTGCATTAGGATTCATGATGTCTCTAGCTAGACATTGATTGTAGAGTTGCTAAATATTTTAACTGTCTCCTTGGTGTGATGATGAGTATTGACTGTATTTTTGAGGGTTTTGCTAGAACAATGAGTTCTTTAAACCAGTCTCTGTTTGATATTTAGCAAGATAATGAGACCTTCCATATTTCTATCACTATTAGCATAGTTGACTAGTAGCAAGGTAAATTTACAGCATTCTCCTTTTGTCTTGAGTACTATTTCTGTCTTGATGGCAGGGTGATAGCGGATGGTCATATTCCATGGGCATGCGAGGCATTTTCTAACTTGCACGGACGAGATCTTGTTCGGGCACCAGCATTGCTCTGGTATTTTCTTTATTATCCAGATTGTTGTATTTGCATTAGAAATTGTGCTGTTACCCTGTGCCATACCTAGGTTTTTTGCAACATAATTCATAAGAATTTTGATTTTGGAGAGAGGAAGAATTTTAGTTATCTACTTCTGCTGTGTATATCTAGATTTGGCTCTAATGTTATTTTTGCTTGTTATTGATTAGTTTTAGAGAATGAAAGAGGAGTCAGTTTATTTATTTTTCTGTTGAACTTCTTGTTTGAATGACATCTATGTCCTAGGTTTCATAAAAAAAGGAGAAAAATATATACCCAGGGTAAGGGACACTTGTGTTGTTATTTGTCGAGAAAAAGTTCTATTTAATTGGGTTTCTCATGTTCTCCATAGGTGTTGGAGATTACATATGATCAAACTGTGGAATCATGGTCTCCTTGATGCGCGCACCATGAATAGTTGTAATACCATGCTTGAGCAGTTTGAAAATAGAGACATGGAGAGCCTTGAGCGCGGTTATGAGTCTTGTGCTGTTGGTTAACTTGTATTTATTTTCGAAGTCGGTAAAAACTTGTATTTATAATTCCAGGGTCGACTTAATACAAAACTCTAGTGTCATTGCATGCTTATATTTCTTGTCGAGGTCAAATAGACGGGTTAAATTAAGATTTGAGTCGAGCTCAGCTGACTTGTAAGGTTTTCTGATTTTTTAATTGACACATTTAAAATATATATTTAGCACATATATATATGCAAGTAATTTTTTGTATTTATTATTACAAGTTTAAATTTTGAGTGCGAAATCAATAATAGGGTTCGGTCGTTTGCGGCCCTCGTAATTTTCATATTTGCATCATTACGAAATAAATATTCAATATATACTATGTGATTTTTATAATCCAAGTATTATTTTGTGCCATGGTTAATATTTTGGGAAATATTATATACCCAATTTATATTCCATATATTCTTTGAAACTGAAATTAATTTTAATTACCCTTGTATTAAGCTGATCATTTATTGTTGTTTCTAAATCATCTTAGAATTCGAAAAAAATTCATTGGCCAAACTGTGACACATGCTTTTTGGGGGAAAAAACAAAGTGGCGTGATTGGTGGAACATATATAGCTCACAATTGATTAATTCTTGATTATTTAGTACGAGTGTGGTGATTTACATGTTTTTTATTTTACTATTAGGGGTAAGCAACGTGCAATGCACGTTTGCTAAGTTTATATTTAATAGTTTTGTTTAAGAATTAATTTGTTATTAATAAAGATGTAATTTTTTTGGTTAATTAAATATTTAATGATGTAATGTTTATGTAATTGATAAATAATTAAATAAAGTACTTCTCTCTGTCATTTCCAATCCAAAATCACAAACAGAAAACTCAAGGTATGTTAAGGGGTAACAAGATGAGTTTACGTAGGCTCCATTTGATTCTCATTAATGTAGAATGAGAATAAAAAATATAACCGTTATTGGACCCCACACAAGAGATAGAAATTCAAAATTGATATATTGATGTGATGGATAACGGTCATATTTTTCATTTTTATGGATTTTTAATGAGAAACAAACGAAGGCTTAAACTTTTTGCATGACTTAAGTCTTTACTCTTTTTTAAGTAATAATGCAATTCATTTGATCGCTAAAGTATGATATGTATTACGATAATATATGTATATCATGTGTTAGACTTAGTATTGGTAAGTGACGGATAAATTTTCGAGGACGAAAATATTTTAAGGGGGTGAGTGCAATACCCCGAAAATTTTCATAAAATATAATTCAATTTTTATATACTATATTTTAATATTTTGAAAGTTAGGGACTAAATGATACATTTATCAAATTATATTTTATTTGTGTCAAATATTTAGATATTGATTGAGTTATCGTAAATATATGAATATTGGTCTTGTTGGATAAATCGTAATTAGATACATAAATCAGATTCGAGAAAAAGTCGATTCGGATAAGTTAGCTCCAAGATATTTTAGTTTAAAGGAATTATCAAAAACTAATTTATTATTATTATTATTATTATTATTATTATTATTATTATTATTTAATTATAATTTTGAAAGTATGGGGTGGGGAAAAAAGATTTTCCGTTAAAAACAAGAAATTCCGTTAGTTTTTCCGTTAAACCAACATATTCCGTTTAATAGCCACTTTTTATATATAGAAAGATATTTTTAAATGTATATTTTGAAAAAAAAAATGACAAAGTAATTCCTGAAATTATATGCATTAAGGATGAAAATGGTCTAATATAGATCGGTTTTGGTGAGAATTAAATATGTCCTATCCGATGGTGATGAAGCCTTGTCCACTGACAAATAAGAGATTGTCATTATTTTTTTCAAAAAAAAATTACATAAGCATTCTTATTTCTTAATTTTCCCTTGGATTATTACGATTAATATATTAACTATCTGCCTTATGAAGAACAAGAATGTGATAAATTATGCAATTTTTTCAGTAGATTTCACGAAGTTGATATATATATAGTACTATTAATTTGTGGACCTTAAAAATCTGCATGATGTTGCTGTCGACAAATTTCTTGTCACGTCCCTATCAAACTATGTTAAGTGCACATTTGGGACAAAAACGATAAGACATCAAGATCACTGTACCAAGAAAAAGGACCAATTATTGTTTTTACTCTTAAGTCAATTGTCAAAAAAGTGAACAAGGAACACTGAAATATGGATGTGGGTGGGATAAACACAACGATTTTGTTGACTTGGCCCGAATTGGGGCGTAGATAGCAGTGAATTATCATATCAATTACTTACTAAGAATTGCATAAAAGATCTCATGCTAAGCCCTTGTATTCTCGCCATGAAGGTTCATTTCTCCATATGGGGTAGATTCTGACAAATGGGTTCGGCTTTCCCCCCCTCTTTACTGGAGTTCGGCTAAGCGGGCCCAAGGTTTGCTTGACACATGATTTTTGGAACCTCGTCAGATGAGGCGTAACAGATTTGGCTGGAGTTTAGATAATTGTGTATATTTCCCATTATTTGTACATAGATATTTACTTGTGGGTTTCCTTATTAATTTAGGTGAAGATGTTGCACTCGTCACTCGCCCATTGATTTAAGAAATATGGCTGATATGCCATTGTTTCCTTTTCAAATTGAATTACTTCATTGAATATTATTCTTATAGCTCTTTTCCTATCTATAAGAGGATTCTAAGTGATATCTAGAGACTGATAAAGTAGTTTCTTGTAGAACGAATACGCTAATTACAAAGTGCCTTTCCATCTGATTGTTATCCTACCCAACGTATTGGACCTTATTTCCTTCAGTGTTATGCGAGGTTCATCCAGAGGACAATGATTAATAAAATTACTACAACTGCAAAAACCATGTGGTATTATGTTGTGGCCGAAGGTGAGGAATTTGACCCGTTAGGGCACACCTTGAACTATCATAAGTGATGGGAGCAAACAATATTGCAATCATCAATTTGAGTTCTCGTGGCTAAATATGACGTCCTACACCGTATAGCTACCCCTTATCACCCTCAGACCACCGAGCAAGTTGAAATTTCTAATCGAGAAGTAAAACGAATACTTGAGGTAACAACGAGTTCTTTGAGAAATGATTGGTCTAAGAAGCTTGACGACGCTTTGTGGGTTTACATAACAGTTTCCAAAACACCTATAGGCATTTCTCTTTATCGTTTGGTTTTTGGGAAAGCATGCTACATGTCAGTTGAATGAGAGCACCATGCTTACTCGACAATACGAAACTTAAAAGGCAGATGGTGAAAAGAGGTTATTTCAATTGAATAAAATGGATAAGTTTCAACTAAAAGCTTATGAGAACGTAAAGTTTTACAAGGAGCACACCAAAAGGTATCATGACATGCATACACAAAAAAAATAAAAGAGTTTGAGATGGGGGAAAAATTATGTTATCTTATTCTAGACTCAAGCTTTTTCTAGGTAAGTTGAGGTTAAGTTGGTCAAGGTCCATACATAATTACTAAAGCATTTCGTTATGGGATTGTAGAGATCAATCATGAAAACAGGGGCAGTAATAGACCCAGCACAAAAGTTAAGCATAGATGGATCAAGTATTAATCGTTGACCATTGATCGTCAAAAATTAGCAATCGTAAGAACGATGTTGTTTATTAATATTTATTAAATAATATTCAAAATTAAAGGCCCAAAACTAAAAAAAAAAAAGGAAAAAATGGCCCAAACTGGTCTTCTTCTTCTATTAATACCGGTTACTCGGTTCTCCAATGAATTTGAAATTATTTATTCAGGCAATCCACCAAGAGGATCCAATAGGTGCAAACCTACTTTTTCCTAATAGAAAGAGGCTACAAGGCAGCATTAGCTTAAAGTTGGCTCACAAAGTGCAACTGAGAGCTCTATTTCAGAAGCGACAGTTTAGAAAATGTCGGCAATGAAAAAACAGTGTTAACTAGTGCCTGGCAGTATTAAAGACTGATGGATCCAACACGGGCTGCCGCACCCCTTACTGGGTGCTAGGTCCGCTCTTGGCAAGGGAACTTTTAAACTTAATGGACAACGATTGAAGCCATATTGGAGCGGTGAATTCTTGAAAGAAAAGTCCACCATTCATCTTAGAACACTAGAGTGAATCAACCACTATAAAGTCAAGTTATAGACTATAAACAAGTACTTATTGGGAGGCAACCAACATTTCTTCCCTATTATTTATTCTATTTTATGCGATAGATTATGAAAGTTCGTGTATTCAATAGTTTTTGGGTAGTATGAGGTCATCTAACATCCATATAGGTCACAAAGAATCTATGCATGGACTAAACCAGATTTAAAGGTGTTATGCATGAGTATGGGGATGTTGGAGTGTTACTTGGTTAATTTGGCGTGAAAATCATGCATTTCGAGGCAAAAAGATAATTTTTAAGCTTTCTCGGATCAACAAGTGTTTTCAAGTTTGTAAATGATTTTGGAACCAATTACATAGCATACACTTACCCCATACAATTTAAAATGTGTTTTGAAAATTTATGAGGGCAGTAGAAAGCCAGTTTGAGTTGTGGAAGGAAAAATATGATTTTGAGGAAAAATTTTGACCAAAAAGGTGCTTACGGGGAGATAAGTGATTTTTTGAAACTTGTTCCATGTTTTGTACACTCTTCATTCTTATGTGAACTTGTTTGATACGAGATTCGAGGTCCAGGAAGTCGGGGGTGGTCGAAAGACAATTTTGAAATAGGCAAAGGATTTTCCCTCCTAGTAGTCTATGTAGTCGCATAGTACTACCACACATGCATTCGCATTCAACGAGGCCGAGATTTTCTTAGCATCAAAAAACTCATTTACCCAACCACATGCATTTACTATATGCGGTTGTATAGAATAAAAAAATAAAATAGATTTTAAAACACACAAACATGTAGAAGGGATTAATTCAAAGGGAAAACCAGGTCACTCACATGGGGTGGGTTCCACCATGTATTAAAAGAAAAAAAAATTATGCATGAACCCTACGTGTGAGTGCCCTATAAAATATCTGTGAGTTTTCTTTATGTACGGGTAGCATGGTTCTAACCATAGTGCTTGTGCCCCTAGCCTTATTATCTGATAGGAATGTGAAATACACATTTTACATCTTTATCTAATGCGCTCATATGACCATTTTATGCCAAAATGTACTTAGTATTCTCATATTTTGGTTTAGATGGCAATTCAATGGATATGGCGTAATTTGGAATAAATAAGGGAAAATGACCAAAATGAAAAAAAAAATGAAAGTTCGGGAACCAAAGTGCAAATATTCAAAAGTTGAATCAAACCTCACGGTGAACATTTGAGAGCGTTAGAGGTCAATTGGATGAAGGAAGGAGTCAAAGGGACAAAACATAGACAAAACATTATCATATATCAACTTTCAAGCTAAAAAGTTTTGCACCGATTTTCAGCCTCATCTTGACACCAGTTTTTGACATGATAGATGATCGAATTCGAAGATAGTTTTTGAAGAAGAATTGTAGCCCTTTCCGTTAGCTTTCTAAAGCATCTTGAATTACATCAATCGAACATCAGAAGAGGAAGTTATTATGAACATACTAAAGAGGACGCAGAGTTTGTAACAGCAACACAACGCCCAAGCGCTACAACACAGCGCCCAGGCTCCGCGTTGCCCAGAAAAAAAAAATAGATTTTCAGCGCCTAGGAACTGCTCCCATAGTGCCTAGGCACTATGCAGTGCAAATTAGGTTTGTTCTGTATGTATGAGCTGCAAGAAGCCTAGAAAAGGAGGTCAAAACACATCAGAACCTTTCCAACCTATTTTCTCCTTATTTTTCTCTTAGATCTATCATGTGTAACTAACTCTTGGTGCTTGATTGAGGATACCGAAGCCTTGGAAAATATTATAACTCTGAGATCCACATATTTTCATTGTTTAATTTATATTTTCAGTATTGAATATTCTTCTATGCATAATTTTATGATTGTCATGTTTGATTGCTAAGAGATCTATTAGTTTTTCATATATTGCAATATATAGCTAAGTTAAATCTCAAATCCGTAATTTTTTGAATCATTTAACTTGTGAAGCACTAGGATTTGATAATTTTCTGTGATAGAGGTTATTGAATCTTAAGAAGAATGTTTAAATAGATTGAATGCAACCGCTGGTGTTTGTATTATCTAGTTCATCGATTTCTCTATTGTTTAAAACTATTATTAGATTGAATCTTTAGCGCTGTTCTGAGATTATTTGATAATTATGTTTAATTAGAACACTGGTTTCTGATTAACTAAAATTAAGGAGAAATATGAATTTATTCCAACGATGAATATTGTGAATGTGAATTGAATATTCTTTGTGGATTGATGAATGATTATAAATCTCCAACGGTGGAAGCTGACTTTGATAAAGACTAGCTTCATTGATTTAATACAACTCGTTAATTTACATTGTTATTTATTATAAGATTGATTTCGTTATAAACAAAACCCCCACTCGTTATACGAAGCATAAATTGTTGAATTGTACACACTTTGTGGGATCGATCCTTACTTCCATTGCTACATTAGTTTTAGAGGTTTAAGGACTATTTTTGGGTACCTACGACAGCACGCCAAATTTTGGCACCGTTGCCAGGGAGTGGTGCTAATTCATTTTCGTGCTTCTTTAGTTATTTATTTTATTTTTGAAAAAAAAAATCATAATTTTCAAAGTGTTTAGGTATTTTATTGTCTTTAGAAATTTTAGCATATAATTTTATTTGTCTTTCTTAATCTGATTTTTTTAATTTATTTTTTATTTGTTCTAGTTGTTTATGACCGTAACTCGATCTTCTAATCAAAGTAATTTGCAGTACGATCCAAAAATTGAGAAAACTTTGCGCATGTGTAAGGAGTAACATCCAACAAAATCTTGAAGAAAGCAATCTCAACCCCAACAATTCATTTACAAGTGATTTTGACTTTGAAGGAGAAAGAACCATAGCCGAAAATAGGACTTTGAAGGAGCTTACAACCCTACATTGAATCAACAACCTCTATGCATTACTTTTCCTATTTTAGATGCTACTACTACATTTGAGCTTAAATCTGGACTAATACACCTTTTGCCTACTTTTCATGATCTTGCACGTGAAGATCCTCATAAATATCTGAAAAAGTTTCATGTGGTCTGCACGAGTATGAAACTCACTGGAATTGCTGAAGAACAGATTAAACTGAGAGCCTTTCCATTTTCTCTAAAGGATTCGGCTAAAGATTGGCTCTATTATCTACCATCAGGAAGCATTACCACATGAGATGGAATGAAGAGATTATTTCTAGAAAAATATTTTCCAGCTTCAATGGCAGCAAATATTAGGAAAGAAATTTGTGGTGTCAGATAAGATCACATGTAATCTCTACATGAGTATTGGAGCGGTTCAAGAAATTGTGTGCAAGTTATCCCTATCATCAGATCAGTGAGAAACTTCTCATCCAATACTTTTATGAAGGTCTTTAACACATAGAAAGGAGCATGATTGATACTGCAAGTGGATGAGCTTTGGTTGATAAAACTCCCAATGGAGCGAGGAATTTAATTGCAAACATGACGGCCAATTCTCCTGTTGAACAACAAATAGTGAATCTAACTACTCTTGTTCGTCAAATGACCACAAGTAATGTGCAGACAGTGAAGGTTTGCGGAATTTGTTCTATAATGGGACATCCAACTGATGCATGTCCAACTCTTCAAAAAGAACTCACAGAACAAGTTAATGCAGCAGGTGGTTCCCCTGGACAACCACAAAAGAATTATAATCCTTTTTCGAAGACATACAACCCAGGATGGAAGGATCATTCCAATCTTAGCTTTGGAAATTCACGATCAAATCAAAATGTTGCTCAAAATCGCTCAAACTTTCAACAATATAGGCAGTTATACCCGTCTAGACAACAATAGGGCCAATCTTCTAACTCTGAAATGTCTTTAGAAGATATTGTTAAATCTCTTACAACTAACACTTTATAATTTCAACAGGAGACAAAGGCTAGCCTTCAATGTTTGGAGAATCAAATGGGTCAAATGGCTAGCGCGGTCAGTCGGCTAGAATCACAAAGTTCTGTAAAGCTACCCTCTCAAACAGTGGTAAATCCAAGGAAGAATGCAAGTGCAATATTATTGAGGAATGGCAAGAAAGTGGAAATCCCAGTAAATGAAATTCCTACATCGTTAGAACAAGACAAAGAGAAAGACAGGGACATCACTATTGAAAATAGTAACAAAACTGAGGATAATGCGCCAAAACGTAAGTTTTCTCCACTATCTGATTATAAACCAGTAGCCTCATTCTCTCAGGCTTTGGTAAAATCTAGGAAAAATTATTCAAATAGGGAACTTTACGAAACTTTTCGAAAATGTGAGGTAAACATCCCCTTTTAGATGTTATTAAGCAAATACCCCGTTATGCTAAATTTTTAAAAGAATTGTGTACTATTAAGAAAAAGCAGAAACTGAAGCAGTATGAAAAGGTGAAAGTTGGAGAAAACGTGTCTGCAGTCGTTCAAAGGAAACTTCCTACAAAATGCAAGGACCCAAGTATGTTTACTATCCCTTGCATGATAGGTAACACCAAATTTGAGAAAGCCATGTTAGACTTAGGAGCTTCTATAAATGTCATGCCATATTCCATTTATGCTTCTTTGAAACTTGGCCCCTTAACTAAAACTGGTATGATAATTCAATTAGCTGATGGATCAAATGCCTACCCAAAGGGTGTGATTGAGGATGTCCTTGTACAAGTTAATGACTTGATTTTTCCTACTGACTTTTATGTGCTTGATATGGAAAACAGTGACCAAACTAGCCCTATCTTGTTAGGAAGACCATTCTTAAAAACATCCAAAACTAAAATTGATGTTCATAGTGGTACATTGACCATGGAATTTGATGGTGAGGTAATTACATTTAATTACTATGATGCCATAAAATTTCCTGTTGATGATAATGCTGTATATTCTATCGATATAATTGATGATCTAGCACGTGATGTTTTTGAACTTGATGGGAATGATGATTTGGAGGTCGCTATTTGTGAGAGTGTAGAGAAAGAAAGTGATGAATTAACATTGAATCTTAGTTTGCGAGAAACTGTTGATATGTTGAACACTCCTCCAAGGTCACAACAAGCAGGTAAGGGTTTATATGTTGATTTGCCTGTTTCTAATGAAAAGCATCTACCTTCTGTTGTGCAAGCCCCCGTTCTGGATTTGAAGTCTCTCCCTAATCACCTTAAATATGTGGTCCTTAGAGATGACAAAACATTGCCGTGATAATTTCCAACGAACTGACTACATTTAAAGAAGAAAAATTGTTGTAAATCCTCAAGGAGCATCGAACAGCCATTGGTTGGACAATCGCCGACATCAAGGAAATCAGTCCATCCACCTGCATGCATCACATGTTACTTGAAGAAGAAGAAAAACCTTCCCATCAACCTCAACGAAGATTGAACCCACCCATGATGGATGTTGTGAAGAAAGATGTCCTCAAACTTTTGGAGGTTGTCATGATTTATCCTATTTCTGATAGCAGTTGGGTCAGTCCAGTTCAAGTGGTTCCTAAGAAGATAGGGATAACTGTGGTGAAGAATTAGAACGATGAATTGGTTACCACCCATATTCAAAATGGGTAGAGGGTTTGTATAGACTATAGGAAATTAAATGTTGTGACCCGAAAAGATCACTTTCCTTTACCGTTTATTGATCAAATGATTGAAAGGTTAGTTGTTCATTCTTACTATAGTTTTCTTGATGGTTATTCAGGTTATTTCCAGATTACAATTGTCCCAAAAGATCAAGAATAGACAACATTCACATGTCCATTTGGAACATTTGCATACCGCGCATGCCCTTTGGTCTTTGTAATACTCCAGGTACTTTTCAACGATGTATGGTGAATATATTTTCAGATTATATTGAGCATATCATAGAGTTTTTTATGGATAATTCACAGTCTATGGGGATTCATTTGATAACTGTTTACATAACCTTGAGTTAATCTTTAAAAGATGCATGTAAACTAATCTTGTTTTGAATTCTGAAAAGTGTCACTTTATGGTAGAACAAGGTATAGTTCTAGGGCATGTTATCTCATCTAAGGGCATTGAAGTAGATAAAGCTAAAATTGATATTATTCAATCTCTACCTTACCCCGCTAGTGTACGAGAGTTCGCTCTTTTCTTGGACATGCAGGTTTTTATCGCAGGTTTATCAAGGATTTCTCCAAAATTACTTTGCCCCTATGCAAATTGTTACAAAAGGACGTGGCTTTTGAATTTGATAAGGCATGTAAAATGGCATTTGACAAGTTGAAAGAACTGTTGACTTCTGTACCAATCATTTAACCCCCTGATTGGAACTTCCCATTTGAAATCATGTGTGATGCAAGCAACTTGCAGTAGGAGCAGTCTTGGGTCAAAGAACTGGAAAATCATCTCATGTCATCTATTATGCATCCAGAACCCTAAATGACACCCAGAGAAACTACACCACAACTGAAAAAGAATTCTTGGCTATTATTTTTGCTTTAGAAAAATTCCGTCCTTATTTACTTGGTACTAAAGTGATTATTTACTCTGATCATGCAGCTCTGAATTACTTGATGACAAAGAAAGAGGCGAAACTAAGGCTAATACGATGGATACTTCTCTTGAGTGAATTCAACTTGGAAATCAACGACAAAAAAGGAACAGAAAACAGTGTTGCAAATCATTTGAGTCGTTTAGCTAATGTGGATGCTGAACTCCAATTGCAGAAAAATATTCCTGAAGAGCAATTATTTTCTGCAAGCACAACTTTACCATGGTATGCAGACATTGTAAATTTTTTGGTTGTTAACACTCTACCTTCTGATTTGTCTAGGACTCAAAGAGATAAGCTAAAGAGTGATGCGAAATATTATATATGGGACGATCCATACTTGTGGAAGCATTGTGCAGATCAAGTGATTAGAAGGCGTGTTCCTGAAAATGAGATTACTTCCATTCTCACCTTCTGTCACTCTTATACTCGTGGAGGATACTTTGGAGCAAAACGAACAGCAAGAAAAGTGCTTGAATGTGGTTTCTATTGGCCATCCTTGTTTCGAGATGCCTACTCATTTTGTAAGTCATGCGAAAACTGTCAAAAATAGGTAATATATCTCAAAAGACTGAAATGCCACAAAATCCCATACTTGTTTGTGAAATCTTTGATGTTTGGGACATTGATTTCATGGGACCATTTCCTATCTCTTTCGGTTTTACTTATATTTTGCTTGATGTGGATTATGTTTCGAAATGGGTGGAAGCCAAGGCCACCAGGACTGATAATTCTAAAGTTGTTGCAGATTTTATCAAGTCTAATATATTATCCAGGTTTGGGATTCTGAAAGCTCTCATCAGCAATCATGGAACTCATTTTTGTAATCGAATTATGGAAGCTATGTTGAGGAAATACCATGTCATCCACAAGGTGGCAACTGCATATCATCCACAAACTAATGATCAGGCGAAGGTGTCCAATCGGGAAATCAAATCCTCATTGAGAAAACGGTCTATCCGAATAGAAAAGATTGGAGCTTGCGCTTGGATGAAGCTTTATGGGCATACCAAACTGCATACAAGATACCCATCGGTATGTCACCTTACCGGTTAGTGTTTGGGAAACCATGTCACCTTCCAGTGGAGTTAGAACACAAAGCTTACTGGGCCGTCAAGAGTTTCAACATGAAGATGGATAAGAGTGGAGAATACAAAAATTTGCAACTTCAAGAGCTAAAGGAAATTCGCAATGATGCCTATGAGAATGCAAGACTTTACAAGGAGAAGACGAAAGCTTTCCATGACAAGATGATCTCTAGGAAGGAATTTAAAGTTGGTCAAAAAGTCCTCCTATACCAATCACGACTTCATCTGTTTCCAGGTAAATTGTGTTCCCGTTGGATTGGACCTTTAGTTATTACTAATATCTTTCCTCATAGTGCAGTAGAAGTTCAAAGTCTGGAAACCTCAAAGGTATTCAAGGTGAATGGTCATAGACTGAAACCTTTCTATGAAGGTCTTCACGTAGAGGACGTGACACAATTGGATCTCGAAGACCCATTCTATGCTTGTTGAAGGAAAGAGAAATGAGTCGAGTCTAAGACAATAAACAAATGCCCAGCTTGGGAGGCAACCTAAGAGGAGTTCGTTCCTTTATCTTTTTATTTTTGTTTTTATTTTTTACATTCCATTTTTCTAGTTATATTTGTCATTTTCTTTGCATTGGACCTTATAATGGAGACAATGTAAGTTTTAAGTGTGAGGAATGGGATTTAGACTTATTGCATTTCAATTTTATGAGAGTTTAATTTCAATACTTTTTGCATGATTTTTCAGGAAAATGAGTTGAAAGTTAAATAATTGTTTTTGGTTGTCTATGTTATTTGCTATAATTAATTAGGCTTTTGAAGAACTCATAATGTGATTGAGTGAATAATCCTCCAACTTAGAGTTGATTAGTGGAGTTATTTTCTTTGAGGATGGTAGTAACTAAATTTTGCAGATGAAAGTCGGTGAGATTTTTAAGTCTTTAGACTGATACATCCATAACAGTCTCATTATTCTTTTTCATGTGTAATATTCTTCCATAGTTTTGTTTCTCTAGAACTTGCTTTGATTCTCTTCAAGATCACATTGACACATGCATGCATGAACATGATTAAGGTAATCTTTGTTACATAAATAAGCTTCATTAGCCAAATTACTGACCCTGTAATTGAATTTTCCATTGTTGAGCCCCTTTGAGCCTTATTACATTTTCTTTGTATAAACTCACATTACAATATTTAAACTAGAAAAACAATATCTTTATCCAAGTCTTAGAGCTAGTGGAGTATTGTTGAATGTCATGAGAAGTGTGGGTATGCAAGAAAATAAGTGTAGGGGTATCAAAATTTATGGTAGTGCTATTATTGGTGAATTAGAACAAATTTTCTATGTCAATTCAGGGAGTTTCATTATTAGTGTATAATTTGGAGTTTACATTGTGTAAGAAAAATACAAGAAAAAAAATGAATGATTGAAGAAAAAGACAAAAAGTGATGAATATGAGTGATTTTAATGTGAAAAGGATCTATATTCATAACTCTTCCTACATCTCAAAAAACAGTTCGATTTGTATAGGATAGATGCAAAAATGATAAAACTATCATGTTGAGTGGTTGGTTTACATGTCTTATGTATGTGTTTGAGCTAATTTTATTTATCTTTACTCCACTAGTTTCGATGGCTTTTGAGTCACATACCCAAATATTTCTGACCTTGATCATAAGCCACATTACAACATTTGAAAAGTCCTTATGATTCTTGTAAATTATGTGATCTAAATAGTGGCGAATGAGAAGATATGCAAGCATATGGTAAAACATTTCCATTTGAATGAATTTGAGCGAAACACTTACCATTTTTAACACATGAGAGTTGAGTGCTTATATCTGTGATGGTCTACATGTTTAGTTTACTCCATCTTCATATGAAAATACTTGCTAATTGATTATGAGTTGTGTTGAATGTTTATTCATAATATTTTATGTGTTTTGAAAAAAGTTTGATGGTTCTATATTCTTGGCATTATGACCTGGTGTTTTTGGGGAATCAAATTTGAGTTTTGCCCGAAAACGAGCAAAAGGTGAGTATAGGGGAATTTGATAGGAATGTGAAATACACACTTTACATTTTTATCTAATGCGCTCATATGACTATTTTATGCCTAAATGTACTTAGTATTCTTATATTTTGGTTTAGATGACAATTCGATGGATATGGCGTAATTTGGAAGAAATAATGGAAAATTACTAAAATGAAAGAAATCGAAAGTTCGAGAACCAAAGTGCAAATATTCAAAAGTTGTATCGAACCTCACGATGAAGATTTGAGAGCGTTAGAGGTCAATTGGAAGAAGGAATGAGTCAAAGGGATGAAACATAGCCAAAACATTATCATATATCAACTTTCAAGCTGAAAAGTTTTGCTATGATTTTTAACCTCATCTTGAGACCAGTTTTTGACATGTTAGATGATCAAATTCGAAGATAGTTTCTAAAGAAAGTTGTAGGTCTTTCAGTTAGCTTTCTAAATCATCTTGAATCACCTCAATCGGATATCGAGAGAAGAAGTTATGACGAAAATACTAAAGAGGACGCAGAATTTGTAACAGCAACACAGCGCCCAAGCGCTACAACACGGCGCTTTCTATGCTTATCGTTGCCCATACATACAGAAAAAACCTAATTTGCACTATCCAGTGCCTAGGTGCTATGGTAGCAGCACCTAACCGCTGAAAATCTATTTTTTTGTTCTGGATAGTGCAAATTAGGTTTTTTCTGTATGTATGGGCAACGATAAGCATAGAAAAAGAGGCCAAAATACATTAGAACCTCTCCAACCTATTTTCTCACTATTTTTCTCTTAAATCTATCATGTGTAACTAACTCTTGGTACTTGATTGAAGGATACCGAAGCCTTGGAAAACATTATAACTATGAGATTCACTTATTTTCATTATTTAATTTATATTTTCAGTATTGAATATTCTTCTATGCATAATTGTATGATTGTCATGTTTGATTGTTAAGAGATCTATTAGTTTTTCATATATTGCAATCTATAGCTAAGTTAAATCTCAAATCCGTAATTGTTTGAATCATTTAACTTGTAAATCACTAGAATTTGATAATTTTTTACGATAGAGGTTATTGAATTTTAAGAATGTTTAAATAGATTAAATGCAACCGCTGGTGTTTGTATTATCTAGTTCATCGATTTCTCTTTTGTTTAAAGCTATTATTAAATTGAATTTTTAGCGCCGGTCTGAGATTATTTGATAATTAGGGTTAATTAGAACACTGATTTCTGATTAACTAAAATTAAGGAGAAATATGAATTGATTATTTTTGTGGATTGATAAATGGTTATAAATCTCCAATGGTGGAAGTTGACTTTGATCAAGACTCGTTTCATTGATTTAATACAACTCGTTAATTTATATTGTTATTTGTTATAAGTTTGATTTCGTTATAAACAAACCATTCAATCATTATACAAAGCATAAATTGTTGAATTGCACACTCTTCGTTGGATCGGTCCTTACTTCCATTGTTACATTAGTTTTAGAGGTTTAAAAAATATTTTTTGGTGCCAACGACAACACACGATTATCCTACCTAATTTGCCGCGTGCCCTGCTCTCCATCAATTGGTTTGCACCTCGAGTCTACATGGTTAGTGATAAGTGCGTTTTGTGTACTTAATTATGCGACAAAACATGATTAATTGTTGATATAAATGCTTGAATACAGCTTAATCCGATATGAATTGTGTTTGTAGGCTTACTTTGATGGAATTAATGAAATGTCCGCGAAAAAATGCGAAAAGGGCCAAAATGGGAGGAAATGAAAGTTCAGGGACTAAATTGCAATTATTCATAAGTTGAACCGAACGATGAATCAAGCATTGAATCTCGTTAAAGATCTAATTATCAATAATATGGATGACTGAGGAGGATGGAAGAGAAAGAAAAGTCAAAAGTGGAATGAAAAGAAGATTGGGGATCAATTTGCACTAGAAGCGAAAATTCTTCCATGCTATAGCATGGAAATATACCTTGCTATAGCCCAGACTTCAACAGAGATTTTCAGGAAACATTTACTTTGCCCATGCTACAGCATGGAAATATACCTTGCTATAGCAAGGTGTATTCTGGGTGAGAAAATATTTTGTTTCCTTATTCAACTCCAACTCTTATGGTAATGATTTTAGGGTAACTATAAAAACCTAAACTCGTCCAGAACTAGGTTTTTATGCCTTCCTAGAGAGAAAAATGACCTTTTTGAGCAAGAACGAAGGTAAGAACAAAGATTTTCACTCCAAGATCCAAGGTTTCAAACTTTACATTCAAGAATTGGGTGATATCTTCTCATAAATATTTTCTTTGTTATTTCAATTTATCTATGCTGGGCTAGGTTTTTAATTGTACTAGGTGAACGATGAAGCTCGTAATGTGAACTTTTAATTCTTTATTTTGCAATTTGATTTTAAATACGAATGTTGGATATTGAATGATTTATATTCATTTGATTGTCTCCATAATTATACGCGCAATTATTATGTGAGTTTGAGTGGTCTATTTCATGCATTCGAAAGAAAGGGAATAGATTCTACAAGATATAAATTATCGTAAGATTCGATAGGGGATAGAAATATACCGCTATGCTTTACGTGAGTTTTTAAGTGTTCATAAAACGTTATGCATTTTTGTATATTGGCATTTGTTATAGAAATATAGTCAAATGGTATGTGAGATTAGGTTTAACTCTACTCGAGAAATATTGTTGAATATTTTAGGAACATTGACTCTTCAGCTGATTCATCGTGCTATCAAATTGTGAAATAAAGGTTAAAAGTGAACTTACTCGGCGATTCGGGATCCTAGTACACTTATCATTCATAGATTTCTTCAAACATTTGCATTCATATCGTAATTTGCATTTAGTTATATATTTTCAGTTAAACTCACATTTATAGTCTAATTTAGATAATTCCATAGTTTAATCATCTCATTGAATTTCCTTAGTTTCGATTAAGGTCAAGATAGGTGAAACTTAGACTAACTCAATCTCTGTGGGAACGATACTTGGACTTAAAAACCTATTTTATTACTTGAGCGATCCGTACACTTGCGGTAATCAAAGTCGAATACATTTTCGACGTGTCAGTTAGCGTTACCTGTTTTTTCTTTGCTTTATTTTATTTTATAATTAATAAATCACTATTTAAAATTTCACTTTTAACTATGAATTTCTTTTTCTTTCGATCTTTTGACAACCCTTTTTCAACCATAAAATAATAACTAGGGTGTTTGAGCCACATTATTTTGGAAGAATGTATTCTGGAATAGTAGGTTGATGAAGAATGTTTGGTTGAAATAGAAGGAAAAATTATTGATATGATGGGAAATATTATTTTATTGAAAAATACGTGATTGAAAATAAGTAGAATAATGAAAATAAAAATTTTAATGTGTACCAAACCGTGCCTATTGAACCATCTGTATTAGCCAACAAACGAATAGCTCAAATTTCCAGCTTACTAACCTAATTTGCCGCCCGCCCAACCTCTCCATCAATTGATTTGCGCCTCTAGTCCAAATGGTTATCGTTACATGCCTTTTTTTCATTTTATTTTATTTTATAATTATCAATAAATCACTATTTAAAATTTCACTTTTAAGTATGATTTTTTTTTTCTTTCAATATTTTGACAACCCTTTTTCGACCATCAAATAATAACTTTTGAACCATCTGTATTTGCCAACAAATGAATCGCTCAAATTTCCAGCTTACTATGCACATCTCATAACCAAACAAGCCATATCTCAATTATAAGATGAATCTTGCATGGGGTACAGGGTGGGGGTTAGGGGGTGGGATTTTTTGGGCAATTTTTTATTACCATGGATCCCACGTGGAATCCACCTTTGTGAGTGTAGGTAAAATGTAAACATCTGTACATATATCTTAATCCTTATAAGATAACCAATAGTTCTTTGCGACGTGCAATTACAAATTGGTTCTGCTCTGGACTTCTGATTCGGCTAGCTCAGCTGGCACTCCTTTCTTCCTCCGCTTGGGTGAGCCACTTTCCAAAGCCCATGATATTGTCGATACTGAAGAAGAAGCAGGCTCAGGTGACCGCCGCTTGGCCGTGACTTTAACCAGCTCAGGCTCATTTGAGCCGGCTTTGTGTGGAAAATTCAACAACGCCTTTGAGCCACGCATCCTATAAGCCGCTCTATCATAAGCCAAAGCCGCTTCCTCAGCCGTTTCATATGTCCCAAGCCACACTCTTGCGCCATTTTTAGCCGGGTCCCTTATCTCCGCCGCAAACTTCCCCCATGGCCGTTGCCTCACACCCCTGTAATGCTTCCCTTTTGGCCGTGCCACCGCTGACCCCACCTTTGCCGCCATCAACGCTGGAGCAGCCACGTATGTCGACCTTACTTCAGCTATGCTCATCTCCGCCTCGACCTCAAACCTTGGCTCCGACTTAACATCGTTAAACGGCGTCCATCCATCATTGACGGCGTCATTCAACAGTCCACAAATAACCATGTCTTCAGAGTCATCAACCTTTAACGGCAAGTCACCCCACATTTCCATTAAACACGGCATGAGATTGCTGAAGCTAGAGCTCCGGCAATACTCCGGCTGAAATTCCACCGGAAATTCCACCGGCGTTAACTCGCTCAAAACTTGGTTGTACATGATTTTCTGCACAATATCAAATACGGCTTTTTAAAATCTTGAATTTTCTTGGAAACCAGAGAAAGAAAAGTCGTGAATTTTGGAGGGGAAAGATGGGTGGGGTATATGGGTACGAGAGAAAAAAAGTGTAGAGGAGGTGATGCACTAGGAATTAAATTAATATTTTGTAATTATAAAAAACGATTATTATAGCTATGTTTCCATGAAATTTCGAAAGTGGCAAGTGGAGCAACTTGTTGAGAGGTGTAGAGTATCACGTGGTTAATAAAAAAAGTTGGATTTGCATTGCTAGGATAAGCGATCCTGACGTCAGATTTTAACGTCACACTACACTATGTAGATATGGGGATGGCAAGTGGGTCGACTCGCTTGCCAATATTTGGTATCGATTTGATTCATGGATCGTTTGAGCTCATATTAAGGCGAATCATAATCGTGTTGAGCTTAAAAAAAAAAACTTTCACAAGCTAGCTCGTTGGGGCAAAAAAGTCATTTTATTTATTTATATTAAATGAATCTTTTTTTTCTTAGATACCTCGTTTGTACTTCATTTTTTTTTCCCATACAACTACCTTCTCAATTTATAATAGAACTCTACAATCTTCATATTAGTTCAATTTACCAACATACCTCTTTCTTATCTATATTATTCTAAGTGGATGACATCAAATGAGAATTATAGCCAACCGTAAATGAAGTCTTTATCATTATCATTAATATATACTTATCATAACTATAGTTGTTCACGTTAAAATGCTTGAATGACTTTAGCAATTATGGGTAGAGTCTTGAGTTGAGTCATAATTTTTTGTATCTTGACTCTGAATTCTAATATTTGACGAGTGTCATATGCAAGTGGCAAATCATAAACAGTTAAATGAACAATTACAATTAGTTTCTTGCATATATACAAAATCGCTGGAGTCATTAAAAATATTAGAATATTAAGTCCTACTCTTTGTTACAACATGAGAAGTACATATTTAATATTTACTAAAATTACCAAAACAAAGATAATTGAATTTATTTTTTAAGTATTTATTTTCCATTCTAGTATAACTTATATTATTTTACCTCTTTCTTCCATATTATCTCAAATGCGAGTTCAACCATTTCTACATTTACATATGAATATTTAATGCAAATGTTGAATTAATTAAAAGATTCCGGGTGGCTCTTCGAACTTTAGGTATATATTTTTTTATGAATTTCATCTTGCATAAAGATTTACTATATTTAAAGGATTGACAAGATACAGAGATGGGAACTCAAGTTAAATCGGACAAATTAATTGCTATAAGCAATTACCTATTTTTAAACACCATTACTTCTACACACTTGTAAAAATGGTTGGGCCCAAAAACCGAAACCCGCAAAATCGACCCAACCCAAACCGAATCGGTAGGGTTGGGTCGGTTTTAAAAACGGGTTGAATTGAGTTTTAAATTAGTATAAAATTATTTGGGTCGGGGCGGTTCAGGTTTAAACCCAGTGAGACCGGCCCAACCCAACTTAAAAACTCTATCTTCTTCAAAACCGTTTGCTCCTCTGAATTTGCCGCGCCTCAACCTCACTCTCTTCTCTCACCTCTGAGTCTCAGGGTCAGGGCACTATCATCCATTGGCAGAAGAAGAAGGTAAATAATATTGTATTTGATACACTGCTAGTAAATATTTTATCTTTTTCCCTTGTTTTTGAGCTCCAATGTTCAACACACCTCTCTAAAATCCCAGCTGCTCATTTCAAGAAGAAATTTCAATCCAGGTAAATGTAATAACAATTTAATCCTGGTCTTGAATCCAAATTTGCAATGCTCCTTAAGCAAAATTTCTTCCCTTCTGATTTCGAGGGAAGTTTTTTTGACTCTCTTGATTTTTCAATCTGTTATTTCTTGCATTTTTCTTGCTATTCTCTATGTGCAAAGCATCTTCTCGAGATTTCTCAATTGTGGGTTATTCTCCAGATGATTTAACGAGCTCTGATAGTCTCATTAATCTATTCAAATCATGGATTGAAAAACACAGTAAGAAGTATAAGAGCACAAAAGAGAAGTTGCCTAGGTTTTGGTCTTTAAAGACAACCTTAAAACACTTTGGTGCATTTTTATGAGAAAAAGACTGCTCAAACGATTTTCAACTCCTTCATATTTGGAAACTTGGAAAACTTGTTAGGCATATCATATTTGCTTGCTTTAACTTGTGTCAAATGTTTTAACAGGTCTTGTTCAGTTTATTGGCCCAACATCAACTATTTACTAGTAGTGTATCAAATACAATATTATTTTGTTTGATTTGTATAGGAATGAACATGGATATATATAGTGAAATTGAAGCTATTGGTGAAACTCCTTCAGCCTCTATTCCTCCACTTCCACCATCATGTTTAGGAAAGAGAAAAAATAGAAAATCCTCGAATGTATGGGAACACTTCATAGTTTTGGGAAATCCAAACGTAGAAGATGTTAGGTGTGCATGCAACTATTATGGGCAAGATTATGCTTGTTGGGCTAGGAAGTATATGACTAGTACCTTAAGGAATCATTTTGATAGGAATGTAAAATGCATATTTTTTCCTCCTTATTTTATACGCTCGTATGTTTATTTTGTGCCAAAATGTACTCATTATGCTCATATTTTGATTTGGGTGACAATTCTATGGATATGGCGTAATTTGGAAGAAATATGTGAAAAAGAACCAAAATGAAAGAAAGTGAAAGTTCAAGGACTAAAGTGCAAATATTCTAAACTTGTGTCTAACCTTGTGATGAAAATTCGAGAGTGTTACATGTCGATTTTGATGAAGAAAGGATTGAAAGAGATGAAATATGGCCAAGATATTTTCACAGATCAACTTTCAAGCTGAAAAGTTTTACATATGTTTTCAATCTCATATTGAGACCGGTTTTGGACATGGTAAATGATCGAATTTGAAGATGGTCTCGGAATAAAAGTTTTAGCCCTTTGAGTTATCTTTACAAAATATCTTGAACCGCTTCAATCAGATATCGGTAGAAGAAGTTATGGCCAAAATACTGAACACTATCCGGAGGAAGTTTGGTAAAACCATGCGGCCGCAAGCCTTTAATTCCATGCGGCCGCACAGACCATTCCCGAAAGTTAAAGTGCTGATTTCACTTGTTCCTTGCAGCCACAAGCCTCTAAACCATGTGGCCGCATGGTTCATTTCCGGGACGAAAATTCTGGTTTCCTAATTTCAATCAAACACTTATGGAAACAAATCTTTCTACACTTTATAAATCCTAGAACACAACCAGAATGGGAGAACGCCTCCCAACTCTATTCTTCTCTATTTTTCTCTTATATTCATGAATTGTAACTAAACTTTTACACTTGGTCGAAGGAAATTGAAGCCTCGGAACCACATATTGTGAGATCTAAATGATTTTTCTTAATTTAATTCATGTTTTTGAGTATTGAATATTTTTCTGCACTTATTTCTATGATTGTTATGTTTAATTGCTAGGAGGCCTACTAGTTTATTATTCATTGCAATTTACCGCGGAGTTAAATATCAAATCCGTAATTGTTTGATCCCTTTAACTTGTGAAACACTAGGATTTGATGATTTTATGCGATAGAGGTTATTGAATCTTAATAAGAATGTTTAAATAGATTGAATGCAACTGCTGGTGTTTGTGTTATCTAGTTCATCGATTTCTCTATTGTTTAAAGTTGTTATTAAATTGAATCTTGAGCGCTGGTCTAGGGTTATTTAATAATTAGGGTTAATTAGAACGTTGGTTTCTAACTAACTAAAATTAAGGAGAAATAGGAAAATCATTCCAACGGTGAATATTCAAGATATGAATTGAATTATCCTTGCATCTATGATCAGTTGTGGATTTCCGAAGGTGGATATTGGCTTGGACCAAGGTTAGTCTTTTGATTGTTTTCGTTAATTTAGTTTTCATTGTTATTAATTGCGTTATTTACAATTGTTTGCATACAAAAATCCCTCAATCATTATACGGAGTATAAAATATTAAATTATACACTCTTCGTGGGATCGACCCTTACTTCCACTACTACATTAGTTTTAGAGATTTAAGGACTATTTTTGGGTGCCTACGACAGCACATCACATTTCGTTTTTTATTGTAAAAAATTGATAGGAATGTGAAATACATATGTTTCCCTCCTTATTTTATGCGCTCGTATGTTTATTTTGTACTTAAATGTACTTATTATTCTCATATTTTGGTTTAGGTGGCAATTCTATGGATATTGCGTAATTTGGAAGAAATAGATCAAAATGGAAAAAAGTGAAAGTTCAGGGACTAAAGTACAAATATTTAAAAGTTGTATCTAACCTCATGATGAAGACTTGAGAGTGTTAGAGCCCAATTGGATGAAAAAAGGAGTCAAAGGGATGAAATATAGCCAAAACATAATCACATATCAACTTTCAAGCTGAAAAATTTTGTGCCGATTTTTAGCCTCATCTTGAGACTAGTTTTTGACATCTTAGATGATCTAATTTGAAGATGGTATCTGAAGCAAAGTTGTAGCCCTTTGAGTTGTCTTTCTAACGCATCTTGAATTGTCTAAATCGGATATCGGAAGAGAAAGTTATGATGAAAATGCTAAAACAGACGCAAAGTGGACAGATTTCTAGAGCCCAAGCGCTGTTGTATAGCGCCCAAGCGCCGCACGCCGCCACATATTTTAGGTTTTTATTGTTTGGGCCGCGAAAACTCCAGAAAAAGACTCCAAATTAGCCAAGAATGTATAGGGAAGTATAAATAGACCTAAGGGGGCCAAAACACGGGAGAACCTCTCGAACTATATTCTTCTCTATTTTTCTCTTATATTCATGAATTGTAACTAAACTTTTACACTTGGTCGAAGGAGATTGAAGCATCGGAACCACATATTGTGAGATCTAAATGGTTTTCTCAATTTAATTCATGTTTTTGAGTATTGAATATTTTTCTGCACTTATTTCTATGATTGTTATGTTTAATTGCTAGGAGGCCTACTAGTTTATTATTTGTTGCAATCTACCGCTGAGTTAAATATCAAATCCGTAATTGTTTGATCTCTTTAACTTGTGAAGCACTAGAATTTGATGATTTTCTGCAATAGATGTTATTGAATCTTAAGAAGAATGTTTAAATAGATTGAATGCAACCGCTGGTGTTTGTGTTATCTAGTTCATCGATTTCTCTATTGTTTAAAGTTGTTATTAAATTGAATCTTGAGCGCTGGTCTAGGGTTATTTAATAATTAGGGTTAATTAGAACGTTGGTTTCTAACTAACTAAAATTAAGGAGAAATAGGAAAATCATTCCAACGGTGAATATTCAAGATATGAATTGAATTATCCTTGCATCTATGATCAGTTGTGGATTTCCGAAGGTGGATATTGGCTTGGACCAAGGTTAGTCTTTTGATTGTTTTCGTTAATTTAGTTTTCATTGTTATTAATTGCGTTATTTACAATTGATTGCATATAAAAAAAACCCTCCAATCATTGTACGGAGCATGAACTATTGAATTACACACTTTTCGTGGGATCGACCCTTACTTCCACTACTACATTAGTTTTAGAGGTTTAAGGACTATTTTTGGGTGCCTACGACAGCACACCAAAAATATCCCGAAAGATTGGAAGATAAACGGCAAAAAAGCCCAACTGAGGGCGGCTTGAACATTCTAGTTGGCTTTAACAAGGAAGAGCGTAAGCTTGCATATGCTAAGATGATAATATTGGATGAATTACCTTTTAGGTTTGTCGAATGTGAGGGGTTTAGAGAATTTTGTAGGGTAGCATGTCCTAAATTTGATCCTCTATTTCGTAGGACTGTTGCTAGAGATATTTATCAATTGTATTTGGATCAAAAGTTACAATTAAAAAAATGTTCCAACGTCAAAGAGTTTCTCTTACAACTGATACTTGGAGTTCCATTCAAAATATTAATTATATGTCTCTCACAGCATACTATGTTGATTATGATTGGAAACTTCATAAATTTATTTTGGGCTTCTGTGTGATTGTTAATCATAAGGGTGAAACTATGATTTCTGGGTGTGTGTCTCACTGCAAAAGAAAGTCCCACTTCAAGTGTGTTTCTTTCTCGTCTTTCGAGGTTTAAGAGATCACAAGTAGCAAAAGATTTAATTGAATTGAAAAATGATGTGTATAGATACATGTTAGATGCTTGTGAAGATATTGAGGACGATACTTTTGATATTCTTAATTGGTGGAAAGTTAATGGAAACAAATATGGTACATTGTCAAAACTTGCAAAAGATGTAATGGCTATTTAAGTTTCTACAGTGGCTTCAGAAAGTGCTTTCAATACCGGAGGAAGAATTCTTGATCCATTTCATAGTTCTTTAACTCCTAAAATGGTGGAAGTTTTGGTGTGTACACAAAATTGGATTAAAGAATCTATAAGCATAAAGAAAACCTATGTGGAAGATGTGGAAGAATATAATAAGTTGGATGAAGGTAATGCAGTTATTCCATGATTATGTTAAATATATATTTTATCGAATTCATTCCTAACTTAATCATTATTTTTTTTGTAGAGCTTTTGGAATCGGTGATAGTAACATAAAATGTATATTTTGTCCTCTTTATTTTATGCACTCGTATATTTATTTTGTGTCAAAACGTACTCATTTCGTTCACATTTTGATTTAGGTGGCAATTCTATGGATTTCGCGTAATTTGGAAGAAATAAGTGAAAAGTGACAAAAATGGAAGAAAGTGATAGTTTAGGAACTAAAGTACAAATATTCTAAACTTGTTTCTAACCTTGTGATGAAAATTCGAGAGTGTTAGATGTCAATTGGATGAAGAAAGGAGTCAAATGGATGAAATATAGCTAAAACATTATCACATATCAACTTTCAAGCTGAAAAAGTTGCACCGATTTTCAGTCTCATATTGAGATGAGATTTTGATATGGAAAACGATTGAAATTGAAGATAGTCTCTGAATAAAAGTTGTAGCCCTTTGAGTTAGTTTTTTAACGCATCTTGAATTGTCTCAATCGAACATTGATGCTGAAAGTTATAATCAAAATACTGAATAATGTGCAGTTGTATAGGTAGGGCGGCCGCCCTAACATAAACTTCTCCAACAGAAACCAAATTTTATGCCTGGGCGGCCGTCCCATTTTGTACTGGGAGCCCGCCCAGGCCAAATCGAGGAAAAATCTTCAGTTTCTGAATTTAAGTCAACTACATATGGAAACAACTATAAATACATATTTCAAAATCTTAGAACACAACTAGAACGTACAGAACACCTTCCAACTTTATTCTTCTCTATTTGTCTCTTAAATTCATGAATTGTAACTAAACGTTTACACTTGGTCAAATGAGATTGAACCATCGGAACCATATATTGTGAGATCTGAATAGATTTTCTTAATTTAATTCATGTTTTTGAGTATTGAATATTCTTCTGCACTTATTTCCATGATTGTTGTGTTTAATTGTTAGGAGGCCTACTAGTTTATTATTCATTGCAATCTACCGTTAAGTTAAATATCAAATCCGTAATTATTTGATTTCTTTAATTTGTGAAGCACTAGGATTTGATAATTTTCTACAATAGATGTTATTAAATCTTAAGAAGAATGTTTAAATAGATTAAATGCAATTGCTGGTATTTGTGTTATCTAGTTCATCGATTTCTCTATTGTGTAAAGCTGTTATTAAATTGAGCATTGAGCGCTGGTATGTGGTTATTTAATAATTAGGGTTAATTAGAACGCTAGTTTCTAACTAACTAAAAATAAGGAGAAATAGAAAAATAATTCCAACGGTGAATATTCAAAATATGAATTGAATTATTCTTGTATCTATGATCAATTGTGGATTTTCGAAGATGGATATTGACTTGAACCAATGTTAGTCTTTTGATTATTTTCGTTAATTTAATTTTCATTGTTATTTATTGCGTCACTTATAATTGTTTGCATACAAACCCCCATCAATCATTGTACGAAGTATAAAATACTGAATTACACACTATTCGTGGGATCGACCATTACTTCTACTACTACATTAGTTTTAGAGGTTAATATATTACTTTTGGGTGTCTGCAACAGCACATCAATCAGATAAATCAAATGAAGTTTAAAGATTATGTGATAGCTTCGAAGTCGTAACATTTGAACTTATTATTTGTTTTATGAGAGAGTTGATTTTGGATGGTTGTAGCATTTTTATTTTCTTATTTATTAAATTTGAATTATTGTTTTTTTTATTGGATAACTGTAATATTTAAATTTTCTTTTCATGTTTGATGGTTATTTTGATTTTGTTTAGTTTAATTTGTATGTTTTTACGATATCATGATTTATGAAAACGACAAACTATTATCAACAACAAAAAAAAAATATTAAAACTTTTTCTGATTTTATTTCAGACATATAAGGATTCATTTGACAATTTGAATTAATTGAAAAAAAGAGAGAAAAATATGAAAACTGCGACCCGGCCCAAACCGACTCGATTCGGGTCAGATCGGTTTCAGTTAACAAACAGGCCGATTCGGTTTAGGGAATGGCCCAAAATCGGTAAATTCGGGTCGGGTCGGATTTGGGGAAAAATTTGCCCGGCCCGACCAATTGCCCAGTCCTACTTGTAAAACATATGCTTATAGAAATTTGTTGCAATTATCATATGTCACGTGTGCTTTGGATAAGTAAGAACTGCTTATGAATAACAACACTCTTTTAAATGATTATATACCATGAATTTCAAGAAATTGATAGTTAAAAGGAGAAAAATTCATTAATCTTAAAAAATGAGTGATTCAAATTGACCTTTGATTAACTTATAAGAGTTTTGCCAAACATACAGTACGTAATGTTATTTAGCTTTAGTAACTAAATGGTCGTAAAAGCAATTTTAAGGACAAATTTGAAATTTCTCTTGAACTTCAGCAACCATTGGTAAAAATAACTAGTAGACTACAAAATTTACATTTAAAAATTTTACTTCAAACTTTCTAACTATCTTTATCACTTTCCTAAAAATCAATAGAAAGCGACTTTTATAATTAAAGAGTCTACAAAAATATTAACTTTAGAATTTTTTAGTTTCCCGTTACAAAAATAGAAAATTTTATTAATTTATTATATATGTTTAAAGCTATGTTCCCGTATGAATTTTTACTTACAGCCGTTTTGGTAGCCATTTTGGTTGTTACAAATTAAAGTTAGCCTTCTTTTTTGACTTCCCCTCTCACAGGTGGGACCCACAAATATTTTTTAACCGTCATTTTTTCCTTAAAATTTGCTGAAAATGGCTACCAAACATACACTTAATCATGAACAGAAGGAGAGGATAACAATGATCTCAATCGATAGTTTACATAGCCTAATTAATTTTTTTATACTCGCATTTTTAACAATAGTACTTTTGTATATATTGTTGTATAAATCCAAAAAAAAAATTGTGATATATTAGAACTGACATTTCTATGTTAGAAAATGCATTATCTAAATATTCTCATATTTGTTTGAAATCTATGTTTCGGTTGAAGATTTCTTAGATTTCAAAATGTGTATGGCACGTGACATGAGATAAGATGTGAAAAATAAAAATAAAAAATCATTATTAATCTTTTTTAAATCTATCTCGTGCCGAACATAAGTTCTAATCAATTATTTGACTTGTTTTAACACAGTCGACATAGGAAATGGTCTATATGCATTTATATAAATAGTATACTATTTTTGGTTAATTTGTATTTTTCTAAGAGAAAATTACAGTCACAGTATCAAATCTTTCATTTATGAACAGACTTTGCATAAATCTTTCATTTGTACCACCGACGGTACCAATCCTATCAAAATATTGCAATTGAAGTTCAAATGGAAGGAAACCGTTAGTTGGCCAAATAATTAATATTGACCATAATTTTCACTAATTCTAAAAAGATTAAATGGTAAATTTATATTTTTCAACAAAAAACGATTATAATCAATGAATAATTAAATAAAAAAAGGCATAAACACTATTCATCTCCTTCTCCACTAACCCCTCACACTCACACTCACACTCCCACTCCCCTAGAACCATCTCCACTACCGGTGTCTAATTCTAAAGCACACACTTAAATTCTTTGGCATGTTTCTCTCTTCCACGAAATTATTGTCCATCGATAAAAGCCCAAGCATGGTAATCAACGAAGCCATATGTCACATCCCATTCATATAGATAAAAATATGCTAACCAGTATAGGGATACAATTGCTGACTTGACATAGACATTCAAATTCACCCACATATTTTTTTAATAAAATGAAATCATCTCCAAAAGTATAGCTAAAACCAAAAGATCATAAAATCATAATCCAACGTATTCATCCAGATGTTGTAAAAGTATTTACAAGTCATTTCAAAAGTCATATAAGATCCCCAAAATATTATATAACTGAAGTCCACAAAATAACATTATAGGTCGTTATCCATGTACATCCAATTTTAGAATCTCGTAAGAGCTCCACAGCGAGTCACGTCTCTTAGGAGGTTCCATACTCACCTACAATGCAAGAACAACATAAGTCTATGCTTAGTATGCAAAAATCATGCAGCTCATGAGTATGAGTGATAATAATATATTATACCATGTCACTTACTTTAAACATCAAGCTAAAGCTGTATCTTGTTTAAATACTCATCAAAGTTGACTCGAAATAATTTCATTTGAAATTTTTCATTAGGCCATTGACCCACCTACTATGCATAGGAGAGCTCTACACAATATCAATATCAAAAATTTATAATCAAATGGACAATCTGACATCGACATTGGCGAGTGGACCATCCTCTTGTGACAACTAGAGGCTCATCCCCTAATTGCCCCTATAATCACCTAAGAAGTATCCCTCCTAACAACATCAATAATTAGAGTATCGCAAAGGCATGGTCAAGTTGTCTACCCTTCTGTGATCACCAAAGGCCCATCACCTATCCATCTTTACAATCAACCAGAAAGTATCACCGGCGATATCAAAACATATCACATATGCATGCTTCACATGCCCCGATGCCCTAGTAGTAGTCAATAAAATATTTTATGAAGAAAGCTCAATCTTACAATCATGTTGTGCGCGCTAGATTTTTAGTCATGGACATATGTTGTGCATGTACATGCAGATCTAGCCCAGCCCGGGCGGACGTTGACTGGTCAACGCCGACAATCAACCATCGAAAGCCAAAATCCAAATCACAAATTACAACTTAATCAGATAATCACCTTATGCAACTATACAAGCTAGAAATTCAAAAGTATGCTAAAATGCAGTAACATCATACACAAGATTGGATGAGTAAAACTTATTAAAAATACACCAGTAAATTTTACATTGGCATTAAAGTCATTATTTGCAGCCACATAATGGAGGTTATTTATCACTTATTTGTTTAAGCAACAAATCTTATCTGTCGTTTCCTTATATGTTGAAATTCTCGCTTGAACTAAATAAAAGATCCAAAATTCAGCTAAAAAATAGATAAAATAACTCAAAAGCAATCAAATTCAGGATCTTTGCATTCAAGAAGGCGCAAGATTTCGGTGAAATCAGACTCAATCATCAAAACATGTAAATTAAGTAATAAAGAAAAATCTAAATGATACACTGATTTTGGAAAGAAAAATTGAAGAGTACTCTGATAGATTGCATTTTGCACAGTTGGAATTTGGAAATACGGGCAGTCAAAAAATCAGAAAGCAGGGTTACCGGAGTAAAAACCCGAACTGTGAAGGGAAACTGCGTCAGAAAGGCGGAATTACCCGGACCCGGAGACGGGCGATTTCAATCTTAAGACTCAGAAAGACGACTGACGAGAGAGTGGAAAGTGAGACCGTGAGAATTTGAGGATTTTAGTTTAGGGATTGTAATTTGATTTGGGAGTGAGATTTGGGTTGGGTTGGGATTGATAGTTTAGGTATACATAATTAATGATTGGGCCAAGACAAATGGCCCAATCCAATTACGAAAAAAAGATAAATGAAATGGGCCGCATTGGCCCAATTTTTTTTTAAAAAAATAATGGGTTGGCCAATGCAGCCCATTTTCAGTTTGAAAAAAAAAATGCAGCACATGCACAGCACAACCAGAAAATGGAGGAATAAACGGTTGAAGTCTGAAACCCTAAAACACCACAGCCGTCGGCGGTCCGACGGAGCCTAGCATGCGCGGCCGCCCCCCGGCCGGGTGCTGGGTCCGTCTGTGTGCACATGAAAATGATGGTGAGTAACATACTTAATGATCATAACCATCAAATGATACACAATGAGCTCTTTATCAGATTTATGTAAATATCTCAACACTAATATATCACAAACACTTTGTTCTTGTATCGTAGTTGAAAATGAATTTTCACTTACATTTTTGCCTTTGTGTGTGTGCGCGCTTCTATGGAGTGTAAATCAATTTTTTTTTTTTTTCACTTAAAGTCGGAGAATACCCGTATTACCATCTAATATTAAATACATTTCTCAATTTGATAATCTTAACACACACACACACACACACACACACAATCATGTGCTATGTCCATTCATGCCAAAATAATTTAGATGACATTAACAATTCAAGTTACCAATTTCATTGCAAACTAGTCCCAGGACATACCAAAATAATTTATATGACATTAACAATTCAAGTTACCGATTTCATTGCAAACTAGTCCCATAAATCATACTATTTCTCAAGTCTAATTATGAACGTCAACGTTAACCAATTGTTTTTAACAATCTAACATTCCTTAAAATATATTTTTCATGTCTAAGAGACAGTTAGTGGACGGATAAATGTTGAATCTAAGTTAAATACATAAATGAACAGAATCTGTTTTCAGGTTTCCGTCGCTGTCCAAATATTTTTCCAATCTTTTTTCACACCCTTAACTATATCCAATAATTCTCAAATTTTTACCAAACTTCTATAAAATTTATTTAACTGTAATCATGCCCAAGTGAAGGGTTTATAGCCTCAAAGGAATTCATTTTGATAGACACCAAATCAAACAATTTTGCTCATGGCTATTTTGAGTGTCTCTTGAACTAGACTTTCAAAAATTGCACTCTAACCTATTAAAGATCATTTATATACTTCTAACTCTTGTATAAAAACTGTTGACGTTCAAAATTGCATGAACAAGATTAAGGCCAACTAAGAGTGCAGAAAGTAGTCTAAAAGATACAATGAAGAAGAATGTTAGATTGTCTCTGAAACAATTACTTCTCTTTTGTGGATAGTTTTGAATATTCAAAAGGGTTTGCTGGGGTTTTTCTCCTTAATGTATTCCTTTAGATTTTCTGTCTGCCTCCCCCGCCATCTTTGTTTTCTGAGCCTTTTATAGTAGAAACATAACAACGTCTAATCCTTATGTCTTATCAACCCAGAGACTGAGCCGAGCTGATTGGGGGTGTTGTCCTAACGGGATTGGCGCCCGACCTTAACGTTGTACTGTTGACTGAGGACGATGGGACTTGTTGATCCAGGTAGTAAATGCATTGTCTACTAAAGCAGGCTAAAGTTTCTGATTGGAGGAATAGGTGGGCGCTGACACAGGACCTTTCCACGTGTATCTCTTTGGTTTGATGCCAAAAGATCTTGTCAGTGATCCGTAATCATTAGCCACTGTAGCGTCTTGGAAGACTACAATGGCTTGTTGGGGAAGCTATGCTCTTGCCGACCTGATCTCGCATAACCGAACTCCCTTTTCCTCGTCCTCATTGGGACATGACAGTCCGAGCTCAACGACCTCGGAGGTCGGTGTCAACAGTTACCCCCCAGGTCAGGTCTAATTTTAAATGAGAGTCTGACCTTATTTAACTGTCATGGCACAAGTACCAACCCGCGTAATAATTGCTTCTGCCGCCGCCAGGTACACCTGTCGCCAAGGGGGTGGCTAGACGTCTTCACTTCTTTCCAGGCATTGATTGACAGCCGCGTGCATTTATTGCCATTTTCTGCCGGTTTACATCCCGCCTTTTGCCATTCTTGAACGCTTCCTTCCGTCTTTCTTTAGTATTTTCGAATTCCATTTTTCCCCATTCCTAAATTCGCAAACTCTTCGGTCCCTTTCTCTTTCCCTGAATTTCCGACCAAGATAATTGCCCAGGTATTCTCCTGCCATTTTTAGGATACCTTTTCTTTTGCGCATTACTTACTCTTTAACACGCTTACATGAGCTCGGACGAATCCCGTGTGCAGTCCTGGGGAAATCAACAGGAGAATCTGTACCATCTTCGTCCACCCAGTCATTTAGTGCATCGTCCGCTAGTTCCGATTGCTAGGAAATATTCACACCCACCCCTATCGCGTCGTTTTATCCTTCTCCGCCCCCTCCTAACCCAACATCAAATTCACCTAGAAGTATGGAGCACAGGCGTAAGTTAAGGGAAGAGAGGGTACGCGAGGAGAGCAGTAGCGAGAGTGGTACTTGGGGAGCGAGTAGCCTCAGGTCGGTAGTGACGGAGGGTTCATTAGCTGCAGTTAGGGCCAAGTATGGCATCCCCCCTTCCGTAGAACTAGTGGTGCCACTTTCTTCCGACCGAGCTAACAGCCCCCCTGAAGGATGTGTGGCCCTTAACGGCGCCATTCTGCAGGCTGGTTTAAGGCTGCCCTTTCCGAAGATCGTTAGGTCGTTCTTTTCTTCCTGGGGAATAGCCCCTACCCAGCTGTGTCCAAACGGGTGGAGGACCTTGATAGCGACCTTGATTTTGTGGAAGCAGTTAGGAAACCCGGAGATGGACGTCTCCCAGTTCAACTCCCTCTTTACCTTTAAAGAAGACGGGAAGAAAACGGGTTGGTGGTATACTAGTGCTAGGCCCAGGACGGGGGGTTCACTAGTTTTGGATACGCCTTCCTCGATCAAAGGGTGGAAAGAGGAGTTCTTTTTTGTTTTGGGGGAGTGGCAATTCCATCCGGACGAGGTGGACAAGGGGGATGTAGTCCCCACCCTTTATCATTCCCTTTGTAAGTGAGGGTTCTTACTGCCATTTTTGTGGAACCATTGTCTGGTTTGGCTAATCTGCCTTTTCTTTGTAATTTTTGCAGTTTACCGACCTTGCCACCTGAGCTCGACAATCCAGAAGCGGGCTGACTCAATCCGAGCGCTTCCCAACAGAGAGAGATCCTGCAAGTTTGTAATTACAAACGACAATTTATTCCAAGCGGGTCTACTCCGAGTTATTCCTCCGATCTCAACGCATAGCAGATCTCGGGCCCCAGCTCCTACTGCCTCTCGTAAGGGAATTTTTATGTTTTATTGGTTTTACTGGCTCTCTGTTCAATACTGACCTTATCCTTTGCCTTTTTCAGACCAACGACCGGATATGTTGAATTTTCGCGCGGCTAGGGCGGCTAAGGCGGCTGAGGCCGAAAAAAGGAAGAGAGAGGAGGTTGCTGCTAAGGGGCCAACCCGACCTGAGGGAGATGAGGTGGAACAAGAAGACGAGCAGCCCTTGCAGAGGCGTCGTCCATCAAGCCTGTCGCCTGATCCCGTTCTCCCAGACTCTCCTATTCATACGGCGGCTACGGTGGCTTTTGCCGCTTCCTCTTCTAAGTCCCAGGAGAAGCAGCCTGACCTTCAGAGGTCGGGTGTTGAGGATTTGGTTGGGCGCCGACCTGAGATCCTTCTGGACTTCCTTAGAGCTCCTTCCCCAGCAAGGGAATCAGTTGCTGCCTTCCCCTCGCCCCTCAGAGAGTCTGCCGTTTTGATGACACGGAGCTGGCCTGATAAAGAGCAACAATTTCTGAACGAGATGCCCGTCGGGGAAAACGTCCTCACAGCTCAGCTTCATTGTCACAGAGCTGTTCTCCACATGTCTTCCGTGGTGGACAAGGTACAGAGTTTACTTTTAGTATCTCATACTTTGATTAGTAACCTTCTTATGTTTTTGAAATGTTACCCTCGTGCCTTTCAGGTCAAAGCAGAACTTGATTCCGTGCTGGAATTCAAAGCCAAAGCCGACAAGCTCTTTTCTGAGGTTGAAGCGGAGAGGTCTGCTTTTGTGGAGGAAAAGAGAAGCTACGAGAGTCGGTTGGATAAGATGGGAGAAGAGCTCGACGCCTGCCTTACTAAGGAGCATAGGCTACTCGACGAGAACAAGGCGATGCACTTGTGGGGGGAGAAGGCGAACTCCAGAGCTGAACTTGAGAAGAAACGAGCTGATGAAGCCATAGCTCAGGCCATGGCTTTAAAGGCAGAGACCGATCTGAAGGTTTCTAAGGCTGTGGAGGAGTGGAGAGCTTCTCCAGCTTTTGACGCCATTGCCCAGGAAGCATATGTCCTGGCTATGGGTGAGATCGTCAAATTCATCAACCTGAAAAGGCCGGACTGGGATACTGCCTTTTTGGTGGAGGCTCAGGAGGAGCAAGAGAAGGAGATGGATCAGATGCTGAAAGCCGTTGAGGCCCAACAAGCCGAAGCTCCTTCGATTACACTTGATGAGCTCGCTCCCAATCCCCCTAATCCTTAGCTTTATGTATTTCTTCAAATTCTTCGGCTCCTGTGCCCTTTTATTTTATGAATGGAAACATTTTACTTGATGTTTTACTTTTGCTTTTTCATAATTTAAATTCGCAACTCTCAAATGGACTAGTTAGTAGAACTTTTCGCTTGTTTGCGGTATAAGTCGTTTTAAGTTTTTGTAGGAATCTTTTATAAGAATTTCTCGTATATCTTAAGCTAAGTGTTGCAGCACTTACAACATTAGCTCGGCCTACGGCATGGGTAGGGCTTTATAAGAGACTCTGCCTACTTCATGAGTAGGGCTTAGGAATCATGCTAAGTGTTGCAGCACTCACAACATTAGCTCGGCCTACGGCATGGGTAGGGCTTTATAAGAGACTCTGCCTACTTCATGAGTAGGGCTTAGGAATCATGCTAAGTGTTGCAGCACTTACAACATTAGCTCGGCCTACGGCATGGGTTAGGGCTTTATAAGAGATTCTGCCTACTTCATGAGTAGGGCTTAGGAATCATGCTAAGTGTTGCAGCACTTACAACATTAGCTCGGCCTACGGCATGGGTAGGGCTTTATAAGAGATTCTGCCTACTTCATGAGTAGGGCTTAGGAATCATGCTAAGTGTTGCAGCACTTACAACATTAGCTCGGCCTACGGCATGGGTAGGGCTTTATAAGAGATTCTGCCTACTTCATGAGTAGGGCTTAGGAATCATGCTAAGTGTTGCAGCACTTACAACATTAGCTCGGCCTACTGCATGGGTAGGGCTTACAAGAGATTCTGCCCACTTCATGAGTAGGGCTTAGGAATCATGCTAAGTGTTGCAGCACTTACAACATTAGCTCGGCCTACTGCATGGGTAGGGCTTACAAGAGATTCTGCCCACTTCATGAGTAGGGCTTAGGAATCATGCTAAGTGTTGCAGCACTTACAACATTAGCTCGGCCTACGGCATGGGTAGGGCTTTATAAGAGATTCTGCCTACTTCATGAGTAGGGCTTAGGAATCATGCTAAGTGTTGCAGCACTTACAACATTAGCTCGGCCTACGGCATGGGTAGGGCTTTATAAGAGATTCTGCCTACTTCATGAGTAGGGCTTACTGGAGATTCTGCCTACTTCGTGAGTAGGGCTTAGGAATCACCCGGCATGGACGCCGTACTTCTTGGAGAGTCATTCTGATAACCATGCTTTTATTCATAGAGGCAGCATATTACGACAACCTATTGGTAATACTTTTTGAGGTGCTCTGCGTTCCAGGGGTGCGGTAAAATCCTGCCTTCCATATCTTCCAGTTCGTAAGCCCCTTTGAGTAGTACCTTGCTTACCCTGTAAGGACCTTCCCAGTTAGGTCCTAAAGATCCAGCATTTAGCTCTCTTGTCGCCAGGAAGACCTTCCTTAGGACAAGGTTGCCAACCTCGAACTCTCGCTTCTTTACCTTCTGGTTGTAGTATCTCGCATTGCGTTGTTTGTATACCGCATTTCTGACCTCAGCGACATCCCTTCTCTCTTCTATCAAATCCAATTCTTCTCGTAATGTTTGCTCGTTCCTGTCTTCTTGATACATCAGAGTTCTGACAGATGGAATTTCAACCTCAAGAGGGATCACGGCCTCTACCCCGAAGGCTAGGGAAAAAGGGGTTTCTCCAGTGCTACTTCTAGCAGTAGTGCGATAAGACCATAATACGCTGGGGAGTTCTTCTGCCCATCCTCCCTTAAGAGTGTCGAGCTTTGTTTTCAACGTATGCTTGATAATCTTATTGATGGCCTCAACTTGTCCGTTAGCCTGGGGGTGATTCGGCGTGGAGAAATGTTTCTGTATTCCCAATTCCTCGCAGAAACTTGCAAAGCGAGTGTTGTCGAACTGTTTTCCGTTATCCGTCACTATGGAGTGAGGTATTCCAAACCTGCATATGATTGACTTCCATATGAACTCAGTGGTTTTGCGCTCGGTGATTTTCGTCATAGGTTCAGCCTCAGCCCACTTGGTGAAATAGTCAACAGCCACAATTGCAAACTTCGTCCCCCCTTTTCCCGTAGGCATGGGACCGATAAGATCGACCCCCCATTTTGCGAAAGGCCATGGTGCCATTACATAGTTCAGTTCTCCAGGGGGGAGTTTGATGTTAGGTGCGAACCGTTGGCATTTGTCGCACTTCATGGTGAACTCCAGCGTATCCTTTTTCATGGTCGGCCAGAAGTACCCTTGGCGCATGATTTTGTGTGGACAATGACCGTCCTCCCGCGTGATTTCCGCATATCCCCTCGTGTATTTCTTTCATAGCGCGAAGGGCTTCTTCCTCATCCAGGCACCTTAACAGTGGCGCAGCATATCCTCGCTTATATAAGATGCCGTCGATCAACGTGTACCTTGCTGACCTTACCCTCAGCTTCCTAGCCAAGGTGGGATCCTCTGGGCATATACCCGTTTGGAGGTACGTAACGAGTTCTTTCATCCACGAGTGTCTGGGCTCCGTCGCCATGTGGATTTTCTCAGCTTCTTCAATTGCGGGGCGGTGGATTCTCCCAACAGGTATGCTATCAAACCTCTCAATTCCTTCACTGGTTGCCAATCGAGCTAGTGCATCAGCGTGCCCGTTCTGAGTTCGTGGGACCTGTCTGATACGGACATCTTTAAACTTCTGGAGTTCGCTTCTGACGATCTGGAGATATTTGCCCATTCTTTCCTCTTTGGCTTGATAGGTTTTGTTGACTTGGTTTACTATCAGTTGGGAGTCACTGTACGCCATCAGCCAATCAATTTTCATTTCGCTTGCCATCCGAAGGCCGGCTATCAGGGCCTCGTACTCAGCTTCGTTGTTAGAAGCGCTGAAGTCGAAAGGTAACGCTTCGCAGAACAGTTGTTGGTTTGGGCTTATTAGAACTATCCCAGCTCCTGCTCTTTCATCCGTGGAGGATCCGTCAACGAACAGTTTCCAAGGGGCATGGGGAGGTGATTGTCCCACAGGGTCTGAGCTGAACTCAAGAATGAAATCGGCTAGCGCTTGAGATTTTATTGAGGTGCGTGGTTTGTACCTTACATCGAATTGGCCAAGCTCAATTGACCATTTTACCAATCTCCCTGAAGTATCCGGTTTTTGCAGTACCTGCCTCAAAGGTTGACTCGTCAGGATTTCAATGGAATGTTCCAAGAAGTATGGCCTCCGTTTCCGAGCAGCGATTATTACAGCATAGGCCAACTTCTCCAGTGGGGAGTAGCGAACTTCGGCGTCGTGCAGGGCCTTAGAAACATAGTAAACTGGGTGCTGTATTCCGTTCTCCTCCCTGGCCAACACCGCACTGACGGCATGCTCCGAGACTGCCAAGTATAGCATGAGCGTTTCCCTTTCTCTAGGTTTGGACAGCATCGGTGGTTGTGATAGGTGTGATTTTAGTTGGTCGAAAGCGACCTGACATTCCGGCGTCCATTCAAACTTCTTTCCTCCTCTCAGCACGTCAAAGAAGGGCTTACACTTGTCTGTTGATTTCGACATGAATCTGCTGAAGGCGGCTATCCGTCCTGTTAAGCTTTGAACTTCCTTTGGTTTGGATGGAGGACGCATCTCAATGATGGCCCTTATCTTATCTGGGTTAGCTTCAATTCCTCTGCGGTTTACTAAATATCCCAGAAATTTCCCCGAGCTTACTCCAAATGCGCATTTACGGGGGTTTAGCTTCATCCCGTATGTTCTTAGGATCTCGAACATTTCGGCGAGATGTTGCCGATGTTCCCAAGCCTCTGCACTCTTAACCAACATGTCATCCACGTAGACCTCCATGGTTTTTCCAATCTGTTTGGCAAACATGGAGTTGACCAGACGTTGGTAGGTCGCTCCTGCATTCTTGAGCCCAAACGGCATAATTTTATAGCAGTACAGACCTCTGTCGGTGACGAATGCCGTGTGTTCTTGGTCTGGTTCATGCATGGGAATTTGATTGTAGCCTGAATATGCGTCCATGAAGCTGAGCAAATCGTGCCCAGCAGTGGCGTCCACCATTTGGTCAATCCTTGGTAGAGGGAATCCGTCTTTAGGGCTTGCTTTATTCAGGTCGGTGAAATCTATGCACACCCTCCAATCTCCATTGCTCTTTTTCACTAGTACAGGGTTAGCGATCCATTTTGGATATTTCGCTTCGCGGATGAATCCGTTCTCGAGCAGCTTTTGCACTTCCTTATTGAGGGCCTCAGATCGTTCTGGGTTAAGAGGCCTCCTTCGTTGCTGTTTTGGCCGTGCGGAGGGATCAACTCCTAACTTGTGGCACATGACCTTTGGATTGATTCCCCTCATGTCCGCGTGTTCCCAGGCAAATACATCGAGGTTTTCCTGAAGGAAACTGATAATTTGATCCCTCACTGGGGGCTGGAGGTCATGACCTATTTTCAGCTCCTTGGGCGGGACGCCTAGACCAACTCGGATGACGTCCAGCTCTTCCACAGGTTCTCCACCTCGTGTTTTTACTCTTGGATCCAACGTGTCTGGGAGGGACTCTCGTGTGCATGTCATACCGACCTCGTTTAGTTCGGTTATCATTGGATCCTCGTGTTCCGATGTCTCAGCTTGTTGGCAGCTCCGGCCATCCAGCATTCCAACCAGGGGCTTAGGTAAGTCTACGTTGCAGGCTCTCGCTTCAACTTGGTTCCCACGTATTACTCCTGGTCCGTTCGGAGTGGGGAACTTTAGACAGTAATGATACATTGAGGTTGCCGCCTGTAGTTCGTGCAATAAAGGTCTCCCCAATATGGCATTGTAGTTTGAAGGGATATCGACCACGACAAAATCCGCCAGGATTTTTCTGTAGCATGGGGGTTCACCGAACTCGACACTGAGTACAATCTGTCCCCGAGCTTCGACCGGATTGCCGGAAAACCCTTGAAGTTTACGGGGGTACAGTTGAAGGTATTGATCCTGTATGGCCATTTGCCTCAACGTTTGGTAGTAAAGCACATTGACCGAGCTCCCGTTGTCTACTAGAGTTCGGTGTATTCGGACTCCTGTCACATCCATTGCGATAACCAGCGCATCACTTTGGTCTTGCAGAACTCCTTGTGCATCTTTCTCTGAAAATCCGAACCACTCGGGGCCCGAATAAGTAGCGGGTTCCGATGCGGGGTATCTTACACTATAGTTTTGGTGTACGTGAGCATCACGCGCCAGCTTGCGCCTAGTTCTTCTTGAACCCTCTAAATATTGGTTTCCGCTTACCAACATTCGAATCTCAGCACGGGGCTGGGGGTCGCGAGCTGAGGGTTCGGGCCGCGCTGGTTGATTTTCTCCCCGCTGGTCAGGCTGCTGAAGCCTGGACGGACCCGCTATTCTTGGCCTTGCTACGAACTCCCGTAAATGGCCTCTCTGAATGAGGGCTTCCACCTCTTCCTTTAGGTCTCGGCAGTTGTCAGTGTCATGTCCCACTGTCTTATGATATCGGCAGTACTTCGCTTGGTTCTTCCCAGCTGTTTCTTTACCTCCAGGCAGGGGTCGGCGAAAAGACTTCTTTGCTTCGGTTTGAAGAAAGACCTCCTTCAGACTGGCATCCAAAGGGTGGTAGCCGCGGGACCTATCGGGATACGGTCTAGAGTGGCTTTGGTCCCTTTTATCTTTCCTTCTCTCCTGACCTCCGTCTCTTTCCGTTTGTTTCCCCTTTGCTTGCCGCGGGGAACGGGGGTTCTGTTTAACATCCTCGTGATCCGAGGTGGCCTCTTCTGCACTGATGTACTTCTCAGCTCGGCCTAAGAGTCCATGGTACGTTTGCGGGCCATCTTCATGGACTGACCACCAGAATCGTGTCTTGGGTCTCAGTCCTGACAAGACTGCCATGAGCGCAGCGTCGTCAGAAATTTTCTCAACTTCCATGGATTGTTTGTTGAATCTGTCTAGGTAGCTTCTAAGGGATTCTGCTTTCCCTTGCTTTATGCTTACCAACCTTTCTTTGGGAGTGGACCTTGCCTTTGAACCCATGAACTGGGCGAGGAATGCTGCGGCAAGATCGTCCCAGCATTTTATTGATCTTTGGTGTAATCTCCTGAACCATCTTTGAGCCTTGTCTCCCAAAGTTAAGGGGAAGGCGCGGCACATGATGGCTTCTCCGGCTCCCTGAAGCTCCATCCAAGAAGAGTATTTTTCAAGATGACTGAGGGGGTCTCCTTCCCCGTCATATCCGGCCAGCTGAGGCATTTTCATCTTTTCGGGTAATGGTTCTGCTAGGATAATTTCGGTAAATGGTGAGTGGCGTTTGGTGAAATATTCATCCGGGCTCCCCTTGCTTTTTGCCTCCAGATCCGCAATGCGCTTCTTTAGGGCGTTCACCTCGTTTTCTGGTTGCTCTCCAGGATGGTTTCTTTGGCGTTCAGCTTGCTTCCTGGCGGGAGTTGAGGAACGCTGAGGGCCCAACTTGTCGAATGCACTGTTCGTCCTCCTAATTTTCGATTTAGTCGCCGCAGGGGAGCTTCCAACTTCCCCAGTTTGGTCCCTGGAAGATTCTTCGTTTGAAAAATGCAGGGTCCGCCTGGTGGGGAGTCGTTCGGTCTTTTCCTGGCGAAGAGATTTCCCACTGTTTTCCCGTGGCAGGTACTGGGCTTGGTTTTGTTCCAACCTACTGACAATATTCGTTAGTTTCTCAATGGCTTCCCTCATCGTCGCCATTTGCGGGTCAGCGGTTTCGTCCCGACTCGCTTTTTCCGAGTTCACGGGATCATGGCTTCGCCCAGGGTGGGTATGGCCCGCGTGGGACTGGTTACCTGATCCTGACAATTCGTCCATGGGGTTACTTTTATAAGTCGTGTGTGGAGATGGGGCTGCTATCAAGCAGGGGGCCCTCCTTCTAGCGCCAAACTGTTGACGTTCAAAATTGCATGAACAAGATTAAGGCCAACTAAGAGTGCAGAAAGTAGCCTAAAAGATACAATGAAGAAGAATGTTAGATTGTCTCTGAAACAATTACTTCTCTTTTGTGGATGGTTTTGAATATTCAAAAGGGTTTGCTGGGGTTTTTCTCCTTAATGTATTCCTTTAGACTTTCTGTCTGCCTCCCCCGCCATCTTTGTTTTCTGAGCCTTTTATAGTAGAAACATAACAACGTCTAATCCTTATGTCTTATCAACCCAGAGACTGAGCCGAGGGAGTCAATGTACGCCATCAGCCAATCAATTTTCATTTCGCTTGCCATTCGGAGGCCGGCTATCAGGGCCTCGTACGCAGCTTCGTTGTTAGAAGCGCTGAAATCGAAAGGTAACGCTTCGCAGAACAGTTGTTGGTTTGGGCTTATTAGAACTATCCCAGCTCCTGCTCTTTCATCCGTGGAGGATCCGTTAACGAACAGTTTCCAAGGGGCATGGTGAGGTGATTGTCCCAAGGGTCTGAGCTGACTCAAGAATGAAATCGGCTAGTGCTTGAGATTTTATTGAGATGCGTGGTTTGTACCTTACATCGAATTGGCCGAGCTCAATTGACCATTTTACCAAACTCCCTGAAGTATCCGGTTTTTGCAGTACCTGCCTCAAAGGTTGACTCGTCAGGATTTCAATGGAATGTTCCAAGAAGTATGGCCTCAGTTTTCGAGCAGCGATTATTACAGCATAGGCCAACTTCTCCAGTGGGGAGTAACGAACTTCGGCGTCGTGCAGGGCCTTAGAAACATAGTAAACTGGGTGTTGTATTCCGTTCTCCTCCCTGGCCAACACCGCGCTGACGGCATGCTCCGAGAATGCCAAGTATAGCATGAGCGTTTCCCCTTCTCTAGGTTTAGACAGCATCGGTGGTTGTGATAGGTGTGACTTTAGTTGGTCGAAAGCGACCTGACATTCCGGCGTCCACTCAAACTTCTTTCCTCCTCTCAGCACGTCAAAGAAGGGCTTACACTTGTCTGTTTATTTCGACATGAATCTGCTGAGGGCGGCTATCCGTACTGTTAAGCTTTGAACTTCCTTTGGTTTGGATGGAGGACGCATCTCAATGATGGCCCTTATCTTATTTGGGTTAGCTTCAATTCCTCTGCGGTTTACTAAATATCCCAGAAATTTCCCCGAGCTTACTCCAAATGCACATTTACGGGGGTTTAGCTTCATCCCGTATGTTCTTAGGATCTCAAACATTTCGGCGAGATGTTGACGATGTTCCCAAGCCTCTGCACTTTTAACCAACATGTCATCCACTTAGACCTCCATGGTTTTCCCAATTTGTTTGGCAAACATGGAGTTGACCAGACGATGGTAGGTCGCTCCTGCATTCTTGAGACCAAACGGCATAACTTTATAGCAGAACAGACCTCTGTCGGTGACGAATGCAGTGTGTTCTTGGTCCGGTTCATGCCTGGGAATCTGATTGTAAGCCTGAATATGTGTCCATGAAGCTGAGCAAATCGTGCACAGCAGTGGCGTCCACCATTTGGTCAATCCTTGGTAGAGGGAATCCGTCTTTAGGGCATGCTTTATTCAGGTCGGTGAAATCTATGCACACCCTCCAATCTCCATTGATTTTTCCAATAGGCACAGGAGTAGCGATCCATTTTGGATATTTCGCTTCGCGGATGAATCCGTTCTCGAGCAGCTTTTGAACTTCCTTATTGAGGGCCTCATATCGTTCTGGGTTAAGAGGCCTCCTTCATTGCTGTTTTGGCCGTGCGGAGGGATCAACTCCTAACTTGTGGCACATGACCTTTGGATTGATTCCCCTCATGTCCGCGTGTTCCCAGGCAAATACATCGAGGTTTTACATGGGAAAATGAATAATTTGATCCCTCCTGGGGGCTGGAGGTTCAATGACATATTTTCAGCTCCTTGGGCGAGACGCCTAGACCAACTCGGAAGACGTCCAGCTCTTCCACAGGTTCTCCACCTCGTGTTTTTACTCTTGGATCCAACGTGTCTGGGAGGAACTCTTTTGTGCATGTCATACCGACCTCGTTTAGTTCGGTTATCATTGGATCCTCGTGTTCCGATGTCTCAGCTTGTTGGCAGCTCCGGCCATCCAGCATTCCAACCAGGGGCTTAGGTAAGTCTACGTTGCAGGCTCTCGCTTCAACTTGGTTCCCACGTATTACTCCTGGTCCGTTCGGAGTGGGGAACTTTAGACAGTAATGATACATTGAGGTTGCCGCCTGTAGTTCGTGCAATAAAGGTCTCGCCAATATGGCATTGTAGTTTGAAGGGACATCGACCACGACAAAATCCGCCAGGATTTTTCTGTAGCATGGGGGTTCACCGAACTCGACACTGAGCACAATCTGTCCCCGAGCTTCGACCGGATTGCCGGAAAACCCTTGAAGTTTACGGGGGTACGGTTGAAGGTATTGATCCTGTATGGCCATTTGCCTCAACGTTTGGTAGTAAAGCACATTGACCGAGCTCCCGTTGTCTACCAGAGTTCGGTGTATTCGGACTCCTGTCACATCCATTGCGATAACCAGCGCATCACTTTGGTCTTGCAGAACTCCTTGTGCATCTTTCTCTGAAAACCCGAACCACTCGGGGCCCGAATAAGCAGCGGGTTCCGATGCGGGGTATCGTACACTAAAGTTTTGGTGTATGTGAGCATCACGCGCCAGCTTGCGCCTAGTTCTTCTTGAACCCTCTAAATATTGGTTTCCGCTTACCAACATCCGAATCTCAGCACGGGGCTGGGGGTCGCGAGCTGAGGGTTCGGGCCGCGCTGGTTGATTTTCTCCCCGCTGGTCAGGCTGCTGAAGCCTGGACGGACCCGCTATTCTTGGCCTTGCTACGAACTCCCGTAAATGGCCTCTCTGAATGAGGGCTTCCACCTCTTCCTTTAGGTCTCGGCAGTTGTCAGTGTCATGTCCCACTGTCTTATGATATCGGCAGTACTTCGCTTGGTTCTTCCCAGCTGTTTCTTTGCCTCCAGGCAGGGGTCGGCGAAAAGACTTCTTTGCTTCGGTTTGAAGAAAGACCTCCTTCAGACTGGCATCCAAAGGGTGGTAGCCGCGGGACCTATCGGGATACGGTCTAGAGCGGCTTTGGTCCCTTTTATCTTTCCTTCTCTCCTGACCTCCGTCTCTTTCCGTTTGTTTCCCCTTTGCTTGCCGCGGGGAACGGGGGTTCTGTTTAACATCCTCGTGATCCGAAGTGGCCTCTTCTGCACTGATGTACTTCTCAGCTCGGCCTAAGAGTCCATGGTACGTTTGCGGGCCATCTTCATGGACTGACCACCAGAATCATGTCTTGGGTCTCAGTCCTGACAAGACTGCCATGAGCGCAGCGTCGTCAGAAATTTTCTCAACTTCCATGGATTGTTTGTTGAATCTGTCTAGGTAGCTTTTAAGGGATTCTGCTTTCCCTTGCTTTATGCTTACCAACCTTTCTTTGGGAGTGGACCTTGCCTTTGAACCCATGAACTGGGCGAGGAATGCTGCGGCAAGATCGTCCCAGCATTTTATTGATCTTTGGTGTAATCTCCTGAACCATCTTTGAGCCTTGTCTCCCAAAGTTAAGGGGAAGGCGCGGCACATGATGGCTTCTCCGGCTCCCTGAAGCTCCATCCAAGAAGAGTATTTGTCAAGATGACTGAGGGGGTCTCCTTCCCCGTCATATCCGGCCAGCTGAGGCATTTTCATCTTTTCGGGTAATGGTTCTGCTAGGATAATTTCGGTAAATGGTGAGTGGCGTTTGGTGAAATATTCATCCGGGCTCCCCTTGCTTTTTGCCTCCAGATCCGCAATGCGTTTCTTTAGGGCGTTCACCTCATTTTCTGGTTGCTCTCCAGGATGGTTTCTTTGGCGTTCAGCTTGCTTCCTGGCGGGAGTTGAGGAACGCTGAGGGCCCAACTTGTCGAACGCACTGTTCGTCCTCCTAATTTTCGATTTAGTCGCCACAAGGGAGCTTCCAACTTCCCCAGTTTGGTCCCTGGAAGATTCTTCGTTTGAAAAATGCAGGGTCCGCCTGGTGGGGAGTCGTTCGGTCTTTTCCTGGCGAAGAGATTTTCCACTGTTTTCCCGTGGCAGGTACTGGGCTTGGTTTTGTTCCAACCTACTGACAATATTCGTTAGTTTCTCAATGGCTTCCCTCATCGTCGCCATTTGTGGGTCAGCGGTTTCGTCCCGACCCGCTTTTTCCGAGTTCACGGGATCATGGCTTCGCCCAGGGTGGGTATGGCCCGCGTGGGACTGGTTCCCTGATCCTGACAATTCGTCCATGGGGTTACTTTTATGAATCGTGTGTGGAGATGGGGCTGCTATCAAGCAGGGGCCCTCCTTCTAGCGCCAAACTGTTGACGTTCAAAATTGCATGAACAAGATTAAGGCCAACTAAGAGTGCAGAAAGTAGTCTAAAAGATACAATGAAGAAGAATGTTAGATTGTCTCTGAAACAATTACTTCTCTTTTGTGGATAGTTTTGAATATTCAAAAGGGTTTGCTGGGGTTTTTCTCCTTAATGTATTCCTTTAGACTTTCTGTCTGCCTCCCCCGCCATCTTTGTTTTCTGAGCCTTTTATAGTAGAAACATAACAACGTCTAATCCTTATGTCTTATCAACCCAGAGACTGAGCCGAGCTGATTGGGGGTGTTGTCCTAACGGGATTGGCGCCCGACCTTAACGTTGTACTGTTGACTGAGGACGATGGGACTTGTTGATCCAGGTAGTAAATGCATTGTCTACTAAAGCAGGCTAAAGTTTCTGATTGGAGGAATAGGTGGGCGCTGACACAGGACCTTTCCACGTGTATCTCTTTGGTTTGATGCCAAAAGATCTTGTCAGTGATCCGTAATCATTAGCCACTGTAGCGTCTTGGAAAACTACAATGGCTTGTTGGGGAAGCTATGCTCTTGCCGACCTGATCTCGCATAACCGAACTCCCTTTTCCTCGTCCTCATTGGGACATGACAGTCCGAGCTCAACGACCTCGGAGGTCGGTGTCAACAAAAACATTCATATTGAAAAATATAAGTTATACCTAAGGGATTACTTAAAATCAAAGGTTAAATCATTCAAGTCTAGCAATCCACATTTCTGTCCAGATTATTTTCTTTCACTTTCTTCTAATTAATTGCCCATGTTTTTGCCATCATAAATCATCAAAACACCCCCAACACGATCTTAATCAAGTCCAGAGGTTCAATAAGTTATAAAACTCCCAAAAACAATAAAGACATACCTCAAAATAGTGTATTAATTCAGTTGCCTAGAACTTCCAATTCCAAGCTTTCTATTTTCTATTTTTCCTTAGCTCTTTTGCTTTCTCTTTCACTTGAGGATAACTTGAGGAAAAATTTAGGGTTAAGTGTCCTATTTAGGGGCTATATAAAGTGTCTTAAGGGTTGAGGTCGTGCTTGACACTCAATGATGAAGAAATTGGCGATTAAGGGACAAGTATATCCAAGCATGAGATGTCCAAGTAGGATGTGGTTTCATGCATCCATATTTGACTTTTCCTTTCTCATATTTGGATCCTTATATGACTTATAAGATATATATTTATCCAATACAAGGTTCTAAGGCTTTAGAATACGTGATTGAGGCTCTAAGATTGAAGGAATTTGATGTTAAAGTGACAAATCATCACATGTTAAGTAGGAGGTGTCGCTTTCTAGTTAAATTCTGATTTTGTACTAATATTTGGACGATTTGTATGAAATTTATGAATAATATGTTACATATTTGAAGTCTTAAAGAAGTGGTAGATGTGGCTAATGTTTAAAGGTGAAGGAATTTACCATTACAAGGGAGTATTGAGATTTGATAAGAAGAGAAAGTTGAGACCACGATATATTGGACCTTTCGAAATTCTTGAAAGGATTGACGTTGTGGCTTATCGACTTGTCTTACCACCTGAACTCGCAGCAATGCATAACACGTTTCATGTTTTGATGTTCAGAAAATATGTTCATGATTCCAATCATGTGGTGGGTTATCAACCATTGGAAGTACAAAAAGACTTATCATATAAAGAAGTCCCGACAAAGATTTTAGATGGAAAAGTGCTTCAACTCAGAAACAGAGAGGTTACACTGGTCAAGGTTCAATGAAAAAATCATGGACTGGATGAGTCAACTTGGAAGAAGGAAGATAAGCTTAAAATCAAGTATCCAGAACTCTTCAATTAGTCAATGTAAATTTTTTTAGGACGAAAATATTTGAAGTGGGAAGATTGTAATGTCCCAAAAAAAAAAAAAAGGAAAAAAAGAGAGTTATGGGAGCAGTGTGTAGAGTTGTTGAAAGGTGTCAATTTGTTATACTTTAATATTATTTAATTACTTGAATTGGGGATTTTTATTTATAGCATGCCACATGTTTGTTAAATAGGAAGGAAAGCAATTTTGATGCTTTGATTTTGAGAATTGGTAGGAACTTGCCATGTGTTTTTTGGACATGAAATGTAGTAATTTTGATTGTATGGATTTTGGGATTAGGGGTTTTTAGGGGAAAATAAGGTATTTTGCATATTTTACTTCTATAAAATTTAATTTCCCTTTTTTAATTTTAAATGCCTTACAAAAACATAATATCTACCCGAGAAGAAGGAAAAGAAAATAAAAGAAACATAAAATACAAATACATATTATTGTGGTAGCAAGTAGAAATTAAAGATTTGAGAATGTGAATTTCTTGTTTTTCTTCTTTTCCAACAATCTTTTTTATCGATCAAGGTAGACTATTGAGGTGCAGTTGTTTTATCTCGTTTAAATTATTTTCTTTCATGCTGATGGATTATTATACTTATGAAAGTTAAAGATATGTTATGATGTGTATGATATGAACACCCGGTATCAAAGATATGATATGATATTTATTGAGTTCTTACCGATTTTCTAAAAACATGGTGACGGTATGATTTTCCTTGACGCATGAATTTAATATTTTTATTCGAGATTGCATCATTAATTCGTGTCCTATTGAGTATTCTCATATACTCACCATTTTTTCTCCTACCTCATAGGTTAAAACGGTCGTTGGTTGGCTGGTGATGAGGTGCAGTCGTCGTACCAGGATTTATGGAACTCAATAAAAATAATCCGATGTAATAAGACATTTTTATTTAATTGTAGTAATTTCTTAGTTTTATTTCGTAGGATTTTTATTTACAAATCTAAGACATGTTTTATTGGGTTATAAATTTAAAACTATATTATGCTTTATTAGTGGAATTAACATTTATTTATTTATCTAATAAATGTGACATACATGTATTTTTTAGTATTTATTTGGTTATGAGTTTTTATCAATTAAATTGTGCTTGTTAATTTCATATATTTACACTGTTAAAGTTAATAGTTTTGGTAGTGATTTGAAAATTAAACTTTGGGTTGATACAATACTCCTCATGTTGGCATCCATTTATTAGACCTCTCTTGCAAGACGTGCAATAGTGCCGACGTCTCTTTAGTGCTGATGATGGGATCTATGAATGTTGACATTAGTCTGAAAGACGTCTTCTTTAGAAACCTCATGTAGGCCCATTGCATGAGATCCATAATTGTTGGAACTCATGGTATATAAACAACTTTTATGTTGAGTAACACTCCAAAAAGCACTTCTTTAGCACTTTCTCTTGTTCTTTCTTCAAGAACAAGGACCTTATTCAAATGTGGAGTTTTAAGTGCTTTTTTACCAATGGTTTCTACCACAAGGATGTTCATGGTTCTAGTGTGGTTTTCCACAGACAATGACAATCTATTAACCACGAATTTTGTACTTCAAATGTGGCCAAAAGATCCAAATGCCTTTCATATCCATGCAAGTTTGATTCCTGCACACTTGGACAAACCATTAGCCACACATAATTTCATCTGGTAGTGGTAGAGTTGATCGTGCGCACTCTGACGGTAAGGCAATTGGGGTAGTTTGTAAATGAGTATGGGAGGACTTTAGACGTTATCTTCCAATGTAAAAAAGAGGGTCGACTTTGGGGTTTATGTGGAGAATAATGTGAGATCAAGGTTCTTGAAAGTTTAAACTTGTATTACCTTTAGAATGACACATTGTGTGAGCTTTTATAGTGGAAAATTGTGAATGTTGGTCGTATGATGAAAGTATACGTAGCCTCATCCATACGGTTGAGACTTCAATAAATCATAAGCATTAAATGTTAATACCATTTTGTTGCCCATAAACATGACAATGTAGAGATGGCAATAGGGCGGGTTTGGAGCGGGGCTCAGGGAGGGTGCGGGGCACGAGCCTACCCTGTTTCCTGCTCCTTTTTTTTTGCGTTTACTAATTTTTTTTTTTAATACATACATAATATGAAGGGAAGCAAACACCAATAATGTTGACATACAAATCATTTGAGAAAAAAAAAAAAAAAACATAATCAAAACCCTTTCTGTGAATATATATAAACGTTCAAAATCATGTTTATACTCTAATTAATAATTACATATTCAATTAATTAGATCAAAAACTCATCAAGACTAGAAGTCCGAAATTAATTATATGTGATTACACGAAAAGAAGTCCCAATTATTAAGATTTAATTTTACAATAATTAAATAAAAAACCACATCAAGTATAGAAGAAATTGATCGCAGATGATTACAAGAAACAAAATCACAATTAATCAACCAATTTTTTTTTTTTAATTTGTAGTTAATTTTTTTTTTTATTCTTCATGGAGTGGGTTCGGGGCAAGGCCGTGACCCGAGATGGGGCAGGGCGAGTTTTTTTGCCATCACTAATGACATGGAGTTTATACTTTACTTGGTTGATTGGATTAGGACGGTGATAGCAATAAGTTGTCACATCAATCACATACCAAAGATTTTGTAAAGGATCTCATGCTAGCTCCCTTGCAGCCTTTCCTTTTTATAAGGGTTCGGTTCTTTCATGTGGGTTTCCCTAGTCAAATGGGTTTCCCCTTCATTGGGTTCGACAGCTGCCTCCTGATCGAATAACGTAGACTGCGGTGGCCTAGATTCGGGTGCCACATTAAGTATTCTATGGCCTCGTCAGTCAAGGCATAACAACCTTGACCCTCCCTTTTATAATCATTGTTATTTTGTGCCTCTGAGTGATAGCTTGAATTACCATATAGTTCTCTTTTACCATTAAGTTTTTGCATCTTAAATTTTCTCTAATCTCTATCTTTAGCTCTAAATCTCTATTTATCAGGCATTAATGATAGTTCTAGAGGTTATGTCATCTCATCTCTATCAAATTTTAGAGCATTTTTCAAGTCTTTGCTCCTATCATTTATGGAGTTTAGAAATACAATTGTCAATTGATCTTTTGAAATTTTTCATCAAATTGCCATGGTAATATTCAACAGGTAATATTTATTGGGAATAGCTTTAGTCACGTATTGAGACTTTAATTAGTTTATTTCAAATTTCAACAACAAATTTAGTTTCACCAATTGTTCTTATGACATATTACTCCAAGCAATTTATTTTAGCTCAGATCTTAGTGGAATTAAAGTCAGAAGGTCGTGAATCATCTAAAACCTTAGTACATCATGAGAACGCTTTCAATTTATGACCCCACATGTTGATATCCTCACTCCTATAAAAAATGTTTAATTCAAATTTAGTCGCAAGCATTGAAAACTCAAGATCTTTTTAACGGCGTGTTCGGTATAGATTAAAATTGAAAAACTAGCCGTTATTGTTAACTTTTATTAGACGAGTGAGACCCAATAACGACTATATTTTCAATTTTAATTAGATTTTAAGCCGTAACGAACCGGCCCTAAGTTATCTACTTCAATAAACTTCAAGATCTCAATCCATACTAAATTTATCTCAAATTATCAAGACCTCATAGGAGCCTTTGGATAAATACTAATCTTCAAGGGATTTTGCAAACGGAATTTAAAGTAAAACAACAAGGAAAAAAAAAAAAATAGAACAAGAATATCCTATCAATTATAATAAAAGTACTACATGTATGAGAGATCTCACCAAGCGAGTGGGTTATCTGTCACAAATTGTTGATTTAGACCAAGGTTCAACCTTAAAGTTTTTAGATCTAGATTCATGATACAACTTTTAAACCCATGAATCAACAGAAACATTAAGAATATAATAATAATCATCAGATTCAAAATAAAAGTTCAAGAAATTAAATTAAAGAGAACACATTGATTTTTTTTCTAGTGGGAGCCTCAATTCAGTGAATACTTCCAACACCTAATCCTCTGTTAAGCATATACATAAATGGATAATGCTCTTAACACTATAATCAAGTAAAAATGACAACGAAGGTACAACCAATGTTCATTATTACAAATCATAAGCTACTCAAGCTTACTTTCAAGAAAAGCAAACAAACCCTAACTTTATTGTTCATCTATAATCACAGAAACCTTCTCTGTCAACTATATAAACCCGTTTCTGAAAAGTTAACACCAAGTTCTTATTTAAATCACCATAAAAATCAAATATTTCTAATTTTGATAGCGCTTTATAATTTCTCATCACTATTAGTTCTAAAGTAGGTTTGAACCACATTATTTTGTAAAAATATATTCTGAAATAGTAAATTGATGAAGAGAATATATGATTGAAAAAGAAAAAAAATTTATTGATGTAATAGAAAATATTATTTTATTAAAAATGAGTAAATGGATGAAAATGAAAAATTTTAATACATAGGCCTAATTGAAGTATTGAATAGTACAAATTTTCAACTTTCAAATTGTATTTCATTTGAATTTGAGGTATGTAGACGAGGAAAAGTCAATATTCATTACAGCTCCGTCCGTGCGGCAACGTACCGCCGCATTATTTGAGTTTTCAGTCAGCTGCTAAGCGACAAATAAACGTATCTGAAAATAATAAAAAACTGAATTAAAATATATTCTGGCTGCTGTTGGAGAAGAAAAATATCAATTAGGTTTTGACCTTTTAAATTTAGTGCAATTGACGAATGTTACAAATAAAAGGTTCTTGCCGTAGTTGCGTATTTATATGCAATTGTAACACATTCTAAATGTTTTGTTTATTCAAACATTAAAAGTCTTATTTAGACCAAGGAAAAATATACAAATAAAAAATAAAACTATTAGTATCTTGCTAACTTATTAAAATAATAGAATTCTTAAAATGACAATTAAATCTTATTAAATTATTAAATTATAAATTATTCAAAAATAGATGATTTTATATGGAGGGAGAGTTGATTTGAAAAAATATTATTAAATATTTATGATATATCTGTGAAGAATTTCGAACATAGGACTCGTTTGAGCCCCCATTAAATTGGAAAGTGCATTTTTAAATAGTAAATTAATGGAGAATGTACGGTTAAAGAATAAGGAAAAAAATTAAATTTACGTGTAATATTATTTTATTGAAAAATATATAGTTAAAAAATGAGAAAAAAATAAATTTTGAGAAAAATGAGAATTACAATGTCATAGATAACAACGGCCACCTACTTGTCTTGTCAAATAAATAGAATTACCAAACAAAGAGATTTAATGATAAAAGAAAGGAAACATGCCTCAACTATATATTTAAATATTTTTTACATCATTTTTAAAAATAATAATTGCTCGAACCTATTGCAAAAAAGTTAGTCTGTTTGATGCATTTTGAAATAGTAAATTAATGGAGAATGTGTGGTTCAAAAATAAGAAAAATTTTGGAATTACTTTTAATATTATTTTATTAAAGAATGTGTATTTGAAAAGAAAAGAAAAAAATATTTTAAAAACAATAAGAATCAAATAAAAACAGATATGTGTGTGTGAGAGAGAGATTCTTGTGTGCATGTACATTCACAAGTTAATTTACAAGAAACTAAAAAATAACGTACACACATTTCATCATATATCTCAATTACCATTATTTTATGTTACATAGTTGGATTTCTTATTTGTTAAGAGGAAGCAATGAAAATCGAATCATTTTTATAACATGCAAGTAATTATACATTACAAAATCTTTAACGTTCTCTAAGACGAATATGACCAAATCAAACATCACTCTAAAAGTCATAAAAATGGTTGAGAACGTCATATGATTGATCTAAAGATTCAAGACAACTAGATTAAGTAATTACCAATCATTCAAAAGTTAGCATTCGAAATCAAAAGAAAAGCGAATTGGAGCAAATCTATATTATGTAATAAAAGTAATTTTAAGTAAGATCATTATGCCGACTACCAATTATGTCCAACTGATCAAACATTGTCACCAGATCAAAACAATAATAATTATCCTTGATGTCGGCTAATTCTTCTAATAGATTAATATTATCCCTAATCAAAACGCAGCCGTTTGAAGTGTACAGATTCATCCCCCAGAATGAAATTGAATTGCTTGGACCCATGAAAAGAGGACAAAATGCAACAGCTTGACCCCTACGCACACCAACTCCATCCCACTAGCAAATTTTAAAATGAAAATGACCACTGCAAGTTGTTGCTTGCAATTGCATGCAGTTGGTGGGTTAGTTTATATATTAATAAATGGCGGAAAAGTAAGCTTTTCTTTGGGCACAAAAGTCAAGTTGAAGAGCTAATAGTCTTCTCACGTGCCATCAAGAAATGATGCTTAATTAACAAAATTGGGATTGTTCCTCCTATCAATAAATTTGATAAATAATTTTTATGAATAATCAAATTCTTTAATTTAAGATAAATATTAAAAAGTCCAGATTTCTTAAAACATTTTAAAATTCAAACCCATCCCAATAAATATTTTAGTAGGTCTTTAATTAATAGATCGAGATCTTTGAATTAACTTATGTGAATATTTGTCGAACTCCTTTTTCAAATTCATTGATGGGAGAAACAATCTCCAACAAATAAATACGTAATTACACTATTTTTCATAAAAAGTTTTTGTCAACAAATGATCCAATAGTTAAACTAAAATTATAAAACTATTTTTCGTATTTATAAAGATCATAATCGAAAACATGAAAATGAGTGAAAAAAAAAAAAAAAGACCTTTAAAAGATCATGAGATGAAGGAGACGATGTGTTAGTTCATTAATATTATTTAATTTTTAATTTTTATTACAATATTTATTGGCAGAATTTCTGTTAGTATATTATCATTGACGCAAAATTCCATCAGTGTTAGTTCAGGACATACTTATATGTCTGTTTTAATGAATTATTAATATCATATAAAGCAAATAAAAATCTATCGATATTTTTAAATTTGATTTTCAATAAAGATATTTAAATGAAAAAATCAATGCATAATATGCATGCACCTCAATCTCATAGCCGCCATCCTGGTTTTTTTAAAAAAAAAAAATTAAATATAAGTATAAGTCAATGAGTGATTTAGACACAATGGTTCTAATAATTATAATCTTCTAATAGTGAGAATTTACTAGAGCTGGACACGGTTTTGCACGTCTCTTTGTTGAGTTCTTCATAAATTTGACTGTTAAAATCACATGAATAGGAAGATGACGAGTTCACAATAATAGAACGACAAAATGACACTACGATGAATAAGAGATTTGGTTAAAATTTAGGTCAATATGATTAAGTTGGGTTTGGCTGAAAATTAGAAATAATAACAATAATATTTTAAGTTGGGACTAAATTAATTAGTTAACAAATTTATTTTTAAAAAATAAAATAATTTGACTTATTCAAGATAAAAAAATTCCAAAAATTAGGGAGATTCAATTTTTCGATTCTTGGTCTAGAATCGAGAATCGAACCAAACTCATCAGTTTTCGATTCAGATACTCGTTCGGATATTTAACTTTAAAAGAACTACTCGATTCTATTCAGTTCGGTTCGAGTTCGATTTTGAAGTTTTGTCCACCTCCAGAATTTACTAAAAGCTTGCAAGTCTGTTTGACAAGGAAATAGCCTAGAAATGGGTGTCTTGGTGGAGTTCATGGACCACCTTCCAATATTCTTCTCACATGACATCAACCAATTCTATGATTAATTAGAGCTCAATAATATGGGCGGTAATCACAGTAATGTCTCCTTTTGTGTGTATCAAAAGGACATCTACAGATGACAAAATACTTCGGTTTTGTTCCGACATTGTCCACCCATGTTAGGAAAGTGGGTAGGGATAGGAAATATAGGGTCATTACCCCAAACTTGTCCCGGTTCTTTTTCTTTTTAATTTTTTCAGGTCAATAAATATAAATCCTTTTTAAGAAGATAAAAAAATAAACGGGTTAATTTCACAAATGATCACTGAAGCTTGAACATGAGGACCTACCTCGCAAATTTGACAAGAGCCATTTTTTGCTATTTTTTTTTGGCGATTTTGCAACTAATTTCCGGCGTCTTAGGAGGTTGGACGGCGCCGGAATTTGGTCCTTCAGTGACCATTCTTGAAACCGACTGATACTTGAGTGACCATTAGTGCAATTTTTAAACTTTAGTGACCGTTTTGTTATTTTGATGTAACTTCAGTGACCATTTGTGAAATTAACCCAAAAATAAACACACATGTAAATAAGACAAAAAATGGAGATATTCTAATGTTAATTTTGTTTTAACTCGGTTGTCATGCTTAATCCAATGGGTGTTGTACTCGAAATTTATCTCTCTTTTTTTTTTTTTTTTGGTCTTTAGATGATTGTTAGTAATAAATCTGCCAATTTTCTATTGCATCATCTTTCTTACCACATGGTATAATGCGTTGAATTTGATTATAATCAAAATAACTCAAAACTATAATAAATATAAACATGGGCGGACCTAGATTAATTTTTGAGTGGTGGCGAGATTAGGGATGGAGCCAATCCGCTAATGTAGAGGGGTCCAAAGTTGAAGGGGTGGGGGCCTACCGGAGTTCGGGGGCAGCGCCCCGATTTTTTTTTTTTTTTTTGAGTTGTTGAATATTTTAAATTTAGTTGCATTTTCTCAATTAGTTCATGCTATATAGGCCATGAACGAAGCCTCTCACCCTGCATCAAACCCACAAATATATTCACTCTAACCATGCAACACTTTTTGCAATCACAGGTGGTCAAAATAAGATTTACATAACATACCAATTTTTCAGCAATATTAGCCACCTGAACTACTACGTGGCCAAAATACTTTCCTTTTGAATCGTGGACTTCAATTGTCAAATCATCTCCAAGCCCTTCTGGCAAGCTGTATTCAAGTGGGAAGGAAATTTAACCATCCAACTCTATGAAATTGAAGAATATATAACAAGATTAAAGAGAAAAAGATTACATACAAAACTTGAGTTTCACCAGATCCGGACTGCATTCGAGATAGAAAATAAGCTAAAAAAATTGTAAAAAAAATAAAAAATAAATTTTTTTTTTCAGTGGGAGCGGTCGCCCCCGCTGGGCTCTTCGTGGGTCCGCCCTTGAATATAAAGCAATTCCTTTTTTTATTTTTCATTTTGACTTGTTTAATATGTTAAATCGAATAGGATTAACAAACATGAATACCTAAAATATATATCTATTATCATGATTGAATCCATCCAATTCAACGTATTGATTTTGTGTCCAACACTGTTGATTTATAACATTGAAACGCAAGTATTCAAGTAGGTTACCAATTTGGTTTCTAATTCAACTTAGATTATTCCAAAAGTCATTATAATGCAAATTGTGTACCTGGCATCAACAGTAACAATTTTTTCAAATTTATATTTTTGGTCAACACTATAAACTTTTTGTGATCGTTATCAGTAACCAGGACAACAAAATTAGAGGTCCTCTTACAATGCGTTTTTATAAAAGTTTAAGTAGATTTTAATAAATAACGATTAAATGTGCGTTTAGATAGTTAATAAAAATTATGAATATTGTGAAATGTATGGTTAAAATAGGAAATGTTTTTTGATAGCCACGTTAATTTTCTTATTCACATTCTTATACTCATTTTCAACCACACATTTTTCAATAAAATAATATTTTTCATCAAATCAATAAATTTTTCTTCGTTTCCAAACATATATGTATTCACCATCAAATCAACAGTAAAAATACATTCTTACTTTCAAAATGTGCACCAAATAAGTTCTAAAACATTGACAAGTTTGCACTTTGCACGTTTGGTGAGGAAATAACCTGGAAATAGGTGTATTGTCGATGACATGGACCATTCTTACAAACTGTATAACATTAAGACTCAAGACAAATTAATCAACAATCTTGCTACATTACCCGAATTTTTTTGACATAGTGGTTGACCGACCCTCACAATAGGGGGCGGGGCCCACTTGTTTTTGCAATTTTTTATTCATGTGGGGCCGGCAGCTGTGAGAGGATGTCAACCACTATGTCAACAATTTTCGGGCATAGTAGCTTTATTCATTAATCAAACCTCAGCTGCTTCGTACAGTAGTCTTTGTGTCCACGCATCTTGAATTCCAATCAATCAATGGAATAATAAATATGGGAAAATTTGACTAGGGGGCCTAAACTTTCCTAAATTGCATCAATGTCTCCGACTAACCTAAAAATGTTTATTTGAACGTTAAAACATTACATGACACTTACAAGATATCATATAGTACAGTAAAATCATCCAAAACGATAATTTCAACATTCATTAAAATACCCAAATGGGTAATTAGAGCATCTTTAATGATGATGTAAAATTGGGTGTAGATTGATACTTTTAAAATTACTTTTACATTCTCATTTACATTTCGGTGGATCTAAATTTAAATTTTGTTTCAAGATAATTTATATCTTCATGAAACATATCTCCATGCTTCAACTTATCCATGACATTACGACATTAAATGAGTCATGAGAGTCATGCAATGTCAAAATAAACATTTTCTTGTTAGTTGGTAACATGGGTACTACAAATTATAAAAGTTCAAAGATTAGATGCACCAGATAGTAGTTTGGGAACATCAGTGTCACACTTACAAAAGATTTACTCGATCATTTTTTTCTCAAAATTATTTTTAACCACATATTATATGTAATTTATAATTTTTATTAATTTTTCAATTACACATTTCACTAATTTTTTATTAAATATCTTATTTTAAGTAAAACCGACTTAGAACCCTGTTCGAATGTACACTAATATATAAATAATGAAATGAATTGAATATTCTAAACGATGCTTCCTTTTTCCAGCTAAGAAGGCTCATATGAAACCTCCTCTCAAAGAACAGTACCCTGATCCAAAATTTCATACCTTTATAAGCACCCTTTCTCAGTCCCTTATTTTCCACTCAAAAACTCGCAACTTTGAATAAAAAAAATCAAGAAATATATACAACCGCGAATGGCTTCTTTATCTGATGATAGTTCAACTCTTGATATTATACGACAACATCTTCTTGATGATTTTGCCTTCATGGAAAACTATTGCCCAGTTTCCAGCTTTTCAGAATCCCACATATCTCGAACTTCAAGCAGTTCAAGTTCTGTGATCTCTGATCTCACAACTGAGTCTTCCATCTTTAATCCGAGTTTCAGCTTTGAAAACTCAAAAAATGATTATGATTACTCAGAATTCGAAACAAAGCCTGTAAAACAAACAAACTTTAGTGAAAGGAAGCCTTCGTTGAATATTCATATTCCTCAAGTGAAGAAATTGGAGTGGGAAAATACAGTCAAGGTGGTCAAGAAGAAAGTTGAAGATTCCGGCGAGAGGAAGCGTTATAGAGGCGTCAGGCAGCGGCCATGGGGGAAGTTCGCGGCGGAGATACGCGATCCTAACCGGAAAGGGACTCGGGTTTGGCTCGGGACTTTCGAGACGGCCGTGGAGGCGGCGAAGGCTTACGACAGGGCGGCGTTTAAGCTGAGAGGGAGCAAAGCAATAGTGAATTTCCCACTTGAAATTACCAACTCCAACCCTCCGCTGCCGGAAAATACTAACCGGAAAAGGGTGATAGAAGAGGAAAGTCTAGAGAGAAAAACAAAGGTGGTAAAGAGAGAAGAAGTTGAGGAAGCTAAAATTGGAGCCTCCCCGGCTGTGCCACTAACGCCATCAAGTTGGACGGCGGTTTGGGATTCTGCCGATATGAAGGGTATATTTGATGTGCCGCCGTTATCTCCGTTATCTCCACATCCAAGTTTGGGTTATTCAAGGCTTACGGTTAATTAATTTCGGGGCTTAAAATTGTGTTTAATTACTTTATTAGATTTAAAAGATGCACCTGCTTAAAAGTTGGGGTGATGTAATTTAGAGAAGTACAAGGGTGAGATTTGTAATTTCATTTGTTTTTTAATTCAAAAAAATGTGCATACTGGGGTATTAGTTTGAGATTTTGTTTATTCATTTGTATGAGAGATGCAATAGCAATCATGTTACTTTTATTAAATTTTTAATTTTTCTTTTGTCTAATAGCATAATAGTCGGTCATCAATTCCACAAGCTTGAATTTATAATTGCACCATATGTATATAATATATAAATAAAATAGACACAATTATTTATTTATATATTAATATTGTACACTCATTTTATTTACTAAACAACTCATTATCATTTACGAAACTTTAATGGTAATTGCGTTGTCGAAACTCACATGAATTAGTTTAAGACACATACATACCGTGCACGATTTCTATTCTACTAGATCACTAATCCTAGGTGAAATACTGATTGCATATATTATTTAAATCATCATTGTGTTTTTACTATAATTGTATTATATTATGCCATAATTATATGGAGATATATTCTCTTAGTTGTTGCAACTAAACACAATTTTTCATTGATAAGCATTTAACCGATAAACAACCCGATACTTCAACTTGCATTAAATTTTGAACAACTTACAGAAAATAAAGAATGTCTAACTATGAGAGAAGATTGTTGACCACCCAATAAAAAAATATACTCAATGTATAACCTTTTTGTACAGCCAGGCCCTACATGGGGGTGGGGCCCACAATCGTAGGCATCACCCCTATGTGAAGGACTGTCAAAGTGAATGTACAAAAATGTTGTACATATAGCATAGTTCATAAACAAATAACAAACATAATATTATATTAACGTTGTTTGATATTACAGTTTTTAGGAAAATTGCATTGATAATATGCTTATTAACCAAAGCATATTTCATTTCAACAGTTGTTTTACTTGTATGAAACTAATGAATTTTAGCGGAACAAAAATAGGGGCATATGACAGATGGAGAAGATTACTGCAACAGATTACTTGCTATTGAAAAACAGGAGAAACATGGAAAAACGAGAGAAATGAGAGCAACTTGAAATTTCTTCACAAGATTTATTTCTTAAAACTCTTTTTGCATATACACATTTTAGGGCATATTTGCAGCTTATAAAAACTTGAAAACATACAACAAATTACATTTTTTAGCCCTCACTTGTCTTACATTTTTTTTTTTTTTTGGCTTTTCTACTAAAATCACATTACACATTAACATTCTCCCTCTTAATGTATTTTTTGTTTCAACTTCAAGTGCTTCTCTTAATTGTTGAAATCTTGATATTGAAAGTGAGTTTATGAGGATATCGACGATTAGTTCTTCGGACGTGCAATAGTTGAGTTCAGCTTCTCCATCTTCAATTTCATCTCAATGAAGTGGTACTTGATTGCAATGTGTCTTGTTCGGCTATGAAAAACTGGATTCTTTGACATAGCGATAGCTGATTTGTTGTCACGAAATAGTGGTGTGGCTTCGCCTTGTTTCTTTCCAATGTCTTCTAAAATTCTTTATAGCCAAATGACCTGTGTTTTTGCAATTGAGGCTGAAATATATTCTGCTTCAACTGAGGATTAAGCAACTGTTTGTTGCTTCATGAATAGCTACGAAAATACTCCCAAACTAAGAGAAAATGCATAATCGGAGGTGCTCTTCATGTCATCAACACAACCTCCCCAATCATTATCATAAAAGACTTTTAACTTTACTTCCAACTTCTCAAATCTGATCCCAAAATTTATTGTTCCCATTATGTATCTCAAAACTCTTTTTCCAACACCAAAATGCTTATGGCTTAGACTATTCATGAACCTTGAAAGTAAACTTGTGGCATACATGACATCCAATTTTGTAGCGATAAGATAGAGTAAGTTTCTAATCAAGCTTCTATAAAGAGGTTCATCTACTTTCTTTTCTCCATCTGCCGCAAATCATTCATTTCATATCTCTTAATCATGTCAACTTTAAATTCTACAATTATTTTTGCATTTTTTTTTTGGGCTTTTCTACTAAAATCACATTACACATTAACATTCTCCCTCTTAACGTATTTTTTGTTTCAACTTCAATTGCTTCTCTTAATTGTTGAAATCTTGATATTGAAAGTGAGTTTATGAGGATATCGGCGATTAGTTCTTCGGACGTGCAATAGTTGAGTTCAGCTTCTCCATCTTCAATTTCATCTCAATGAAGTGGTACTTGATTGCAATGTGTCTTGTTCGGCTATGAAAAACTGGATTCTTTGACATAGCGATAGCTGATTTGTTGTCACGAAATAGTGGTGTGGCTTCGCCTTGTTTCTTTCCAATGTCTTCTAAAATTCTTTATAGCCAAATGACCTGTGTTTTTGCAATTGAGGCTGAAATATATTCTGCTTCAACTGAGGATTAAGCAACTGTTTGTTGCTTCATGAATAGCTACGAAAATACTCCCAAACTAAGAGAAAATGCATAATCGGAGGTGCTCTTCATGTCATCAACACAACCTCCCCAATCATTATCATAAAAGACTTTTAACTTTACTTCCAACTTCTCAAATCTGATCCCAAAATTTATTGTTCCCATTATGTATCTCAAAACTCTTTTTCCAACACCAAAATGCTTATGGCTTAGACTATTCATGAACCTTGAAAGTAAACTTGTGGCATACATGACATCCAATTTTGTAGCGATAAGATAGAGTAAGTTTCTAATCAAGCTTCTATAAAGAGGTTCATCTACTTTCTTTTCTCCATCTGCCGCAAATCATTCATTTCATATCTCTTAATCATGTCAACTTTAAATTCTACAATTATTTTTGCATTTTTTTTTTGGGCTTTTCTACTAAAATCACATTACACATTAACATTCTCCCTCTTAACGTATTTTTTGTTTCAACTTCAATTGCTTCTCTTAATTGTTGAAATCTTGATATTGAAAGTGAGTTTATGAGGATATCGGCGATTAGTTCTTCGGACGTGCAATAGTTGAGTTCAGCTTCTCCATCTTCAATTTCATCTCAATGAAGTGGTACTTGATTGCAATGTGTCTTGTTCGGCTATGAAAAACTGGATTCTTTGACATAGCGATAGCTGATTTGTTGTCACGAAATAGTGGTGTGGCTTCGCCTTGTTTCTTTCCAATGTCTTCTAAAATTCTTTATAGCCAAATGACCTGTGTTTTTGCAATTGAGGCTGAAATATATTCTGCTTCAACTGAGGATTAAGCAACTGTTTGTTGCTTCATGAATAGCTACGAAAATACTCCCAAACTAAGAGAAAATGCATAATCGGAGGTGCTCTTCATGTCATCAACACAACCTCCCCAATCATTATCATAAAAGACTTTTAACTTTACTTCCAACTTCTCAAATCTGATCCCAAAATTTATTGTTCCCATTATGTATCTCAAAACTCTTTTTCCAACACCAAAATGCTTATGGCTTAGACTATTCATGAACCTTGAAAGTAAACTTGTGGCATACATGACATCCAATTTTGTAGCGATAAGATAGAGTAAGTTTCTAATCAAGCTTCTATAAAGAGGTTCATCTACTTTCTTTTCTCCATCTGCCGCAAATCATTCATTTCATATCTCTTAATCATGTCAACTTTAAATTCTACAATTATTTTTGCATTTTTTTTTTGGGCTTTTCTACTAAAATCACATTACACATTAACATTCTCCCTCTTAACGTATTTTTTGTTTCAACTTCAATTGCTTCTCTTAATTGTTGAAATCTTGATATTGAAAGTGAGTTTATGAGGATATCGGCGATTAGTTCTTCGGACTTGCAATAGTTGAGTTCAGCTTCTCCATCTTCAATTTCATCTCAATGAAGTGGTACTTGATTGCAATGTGTCTTGTTCGGCTATGAAAAACTGGATTCTTTGACATAGCGATAGCTGATTTGTTGTCACGAAATAGTGGTGTGGCTTCGCCTTGTTTCTTTCCAATGTCTTCTAAAATTCTTTATAGCCAAATGACCTGTGTTTTTGCAATTGAGGCTGCAATATATTCTGCTTCAACTGAGGATTAAGCAACTGTTTGTTGCTTCATGAATAGCTACGAAAATACTCCCAAACTAAGAGAAAATGCATAATCGGAGGTGCTCTTCATATCATCAACACAACCTCCCCAATCATTATCATAAAAGACTTTTAACTTTACTTCCAACTTCTCAAATCTGATCCCAAAATTTATTGTTCCCATTATGTATCTCAAAACTCTTTTTCCAACACCAAAATGCTTATGGCTTAGACTATTCATGAACCTTGAAAGTAAACTTGTGGCATACATGACATCCAATTTTGTAGCGATAAGATAGAGTAAGTTTCTAATCAAGCTTCTATAAAGAGGTTCATCTACTTTCTTTTCTCCATCTGCCGCAAATCATTCATTTCATATCTCTTAATCATGTCAACTTTAAATTCTACAATTATTTTTGCATTTTTTTTTTCCGATAAACACCAAATCATCAACATATAATGAACAAAAAGTACATCGATATTACCTTGATGTTTCACGTACAAGGTTGGCTCACTTTTTCTCTTGAGAAATTTATGTTGTTGAAAATAGCCATCAATTGGACCATACCATGCCCCCAGTGCTTGTTTGAGCTCGTACCAAGCCTTTTTTAGCTTGTGCATTTTGTCTTCTTCTTCCTCTGCAATAAAACCTTGAGGTTGTTCAATATACACCTCTTCTTTTAGTTCTCCATTTAAAAATACTAATTTAACATTAAGTTGGTATAGTAACCAACATTTTTGGGCTGCAAGAGCTATGAGTTCTCTTATTGTGTCTGGGCGAGCAATCGGTGTAAAAGTCTCATCATAGTCGATCTCGGGCTGTTGTGCATACCCTTTCACAACTAATCTTATTTTATTTCTCTTGAATGATCCATCCGAATTATACTTCACCTTGTAGACCCATTTTACTCCTATCACATCTTTTCTTTTTGACCCTTTCAACTATATCCCATATTTTTTTTCAATAGCTTTTATCTCTTCCTCCACTGCTTTTTTTCTAACACTCCTCCTTGATGGCTTCTTCAAAATATTCGGGTTCAACCATACGAAAGTTGCACCTTGTATGAATGCCATTCAAATCATGTATCTTTCTTAGAGTTGAGCTTGGTGATGATGAATTAGAACTAGAGAAACTTTATAAGCTGCTTGGTGATGATGGTGACGAGCTTGGTCGACTTGCATTTTCTATATTATCATTAGCTGAATTTTGAGGCAATGTAATTAGGATAGCAACATTTCTTTCAACTTTTCATTTCCCAAATTCCAAGTAGCATTCTTATCAAATAACTCATCACGGCTAACACTCACTTTCTTGGTCTTCAAGTTGTATATTTTATAATTGTGAGTTATAGCCAATGAAAACACACTTTCTACTTGCCTCATCAAGCTTATGTCGCTTCTCTTTTGGTACTTGAGCATAACAAATACATCTGAACACTTTCAAATGCTTTACATATGGTTTTCTCCCACTCCAAGCTTCTATTGGTGTTTTGATCTAGATGGCCATTGTTGGACACCTGTTGATCAAATAAACTACAGTATGCATCACTTCACCCAAGAAAACTATTGGAAGCTTTCCATCATGTAACATAACATTTTCCATCTCCATTATAGTTTGATTTTCTAACTGTTAACTACATTTCATCACCTTTATCCTAACAAAATTTATCAAATTCTTTTGAAGTATAATCCTTACCATTATCACTTCTCAAAACTTTTATGAAATGACCACTTCGTTTCTCAGCAAAAATCTTAAATTTTTTAAAGATTATAAAAACTTCAAATTTTTGTCTCATGAAGTAAAGCTAAGTCATTCCTGTAAAATCATCAATAAAGAGAATGAAGTACCTATTTTGAGACCGAGATGGTGTATGCATCGATCCACAAATATCCGTATGTTCGAATTCAAGTGGCCTTTTTGCCCTCTAAGCCAGTGATGCTTTCCATGTACACTTCCCTCACAAATCTTAGTTTTTTCTTCAAATTTTGGAAGCCCCTACACCATGTTTTTCTACTGTAATAATTTCAGCCATTGAAAGTTCAAGTGACCAAGTCTTTCGTGTCACAACCATGAATCATTAGCCCATTCGATAAGCTTCATCAATCAAATGATTGAAGTTTAGGAAGAAACTTCTATTTTTCATTTTCAACCTTGTTGTGAACAATATTTTCAACTCTTTTATCACGAATAACACAAGCATCATCTTCAAAATATAAACAATAACCGTTCTCTAGAAGTTGCCCAACATTTAGTAGATTTTGATCCAAGTCCGACAGATGCATAACATCCCGAATAAGTCTTCAACCCTTCTTCATTTAACCTCTAATTACTCATTTTCCTTTTGCTTTTACCAACTGTCCATTCTCCAATCTCACTTTTGAATTTGAATTCTCCATATCAATTAAGATGCTTTCATCTGAGGTCTAGTGTATCCACTATCCAAAAACCATTGAGTTTCTTGATACTTGGAACAATTTGAACTTGAGAAGCATGAATCATTTTTTTTATTCTTTTGCACTCAAAGAAGTATAAAACATGTTTGATGCACATTCTTTCTCTACTGTACAAGTTATTTGTTGGCTATTCTTCACTATACAATCTTTTTCCAAAATGCCCAAACTTCTTACAATTGTTGACGTGACTCGGAAAGGACATCAAGCGGACGAAGGTTCGAAGTTCATTGAAAAGAGGCTAAGGGTACGTTCGAGGTTGTTTCGGGTTGATGATATCGTACAAAACCATGGCTCAAGCAATGGAGTTCAAGAAGGTAAAGTTAATGGACCAAGGGTCAAGATTCATAAAGGGGTCGAAGGCCGAAAACAAATGGAGCAACTTAATTCGAGCAAGGGATGAAGGGGCCAAAAATCTCAACTATGCAACCGCATAGTTGAGTTATGCATGCGGTCGCATGCAAGCAACTCGAGAGAAAAGTAGAGATTTCAAGTGGCCTATGCAACCGCATCCAAATACACTATGCGGTCACATAGACCAAATCTGGGGAGAAATTTTTATTTTTTCGCGAGTTTTCTAGTTTGACTAAAATACAATCTTTTTAAGATCTTTTGTGATCTCTTTGAATTAGTCACGAAATTATCTAGCTAGATTAGGATTAGTATAAATAGCTTTTATTTTCTTCATTTTAAAGAAGACTTTGATTATTTTTTTAGAGAATTCAATCATTTGAGAGTTTTAATCCTCCATGATTTTTGGTGGCTTAAAGTTCTAACTTGGACATATCAAAAGGTCCCGCAATCCTTTTATGGCGTTTCCACTTCACGGTTCTTGTCCAGGTAATCAACGGATCAGATTTTCTACGTGTAAAAAAAGAAAAGGAGACCAGAAAAAAGAGATTCTACATCTCGTGAACGTTTAGGGGCAAAATAAAAAAATAAATAACACTTTTGAGTCATTTTATTTTCTGATCTCGAAAATTGAGTTAGTTCATTCCGTGCAGAGATTATTATTGTATCCATTAGAAACTTAAGAAAATTGTTTAGATTTAGATTGAGAGTATCGAATCTTGTAAAACAATTTTCATTTCTTGGTATATTGAAATTCTCTTCTTCTTTCACAAAAATATTTTTTTTTTGTGTGGTTCATTATTTTTTATATTGCTTTCATTTTCTCATCTTTATTGTTTGGTCCAATTTTCAGCAAATTTGTATTAGAACTAAGATTTTTTGGTAGTTTCTTAAGAGGTCCAAATTGGTTATTAAGTAAAGTTTGAAAAATATCGATTGTTTCAAGGATGTGACAACTATGAAATTTGAGATTCCAATTTTGAATTCCAACAACAGATCTTCTTTGAGCCGGATTAAAATGTGAGCATATTTTGCTCAATTGGACTTGAATGATGCTTTATTAGGGGATGGATAGAATGCCCACAACAATGAATGTGGAGGAGAAGCACGACAAGGATCAGAAAGCCCTATCACAGATACATCTTCATCTTTCTAATGAAATTTTTAGAGAAGAAAAATGACAATGGATTGTTTTTTTTAAAATTGGAACAACTTTGTATAACAAAGAGTTTGACCAATAAGCAACACTTGAAGCATTGCTTGTATTCTCATTGCTAGACAGAAGATGGATCTTTGAAAGGTCATCTATCGGCGTTCAAGAAAATCGTCGCTGATTTAGAGACCATGGAAGTCAAGTATGATGAAGATGATTTAGGTTGATATTGTTAGGTTCATTGCCACATTCATATGTGACTTTTAGAAATATTATTTTCTATAGTCAAGATACTCTCACTATTGGCGAGATATATGATGTGTTTTATTCTAAGTAGAAGATGAAGCATCTGATAATTGGATCTGAGGCCCAAGCAGAGGGTCTTGTTATTCATGAGAGGAAGATATATGGTCATAGAAGGGGTAGAGGCAATGGTAACAACACTGATAAAAATCTGTTGGTATTGTAACAACAAGGAGAACATAAAGAATGAATGTTATGAGTGGCAAAATGGGAATAGGTTTGCTACTATAGAGCAGAAGGGACAACCAAGAAATTTCGGTAATGCCAGTCTTGTTGATGAAGACTACAGCGATGGAGATCTTTTGGTGATTTCTGAAGGTGACTCCAAACTTGATGATGCTTGAACTCTTGATACGGATTGCACTTTTCATACTTATGTTATAACTAGGATTGGTTTTATTTATATGAAATGGTTACAAGGGGTTCCAGGTAATGGAAAATAATGAACATGTAAAACAACTGATATTGGTAAAATTAGAATTAAGATTTTTTTATGAGCCTATCAGGACACTTGGTTTAGTGAAACAGATTTCAGGTTTAAGCATAAATATTAACTCCTTGAGTAATCTTTACTCAAAAGAGTACAATATATTGGTGGAGGTGGAGTTCTGAAAATTAGCAAGAGTGCCCGAATTATGTTAAAGGGCGAAGAAAGTCCCTATTATATGTTTGGAAGGTTCGATTATCACTGTGGAAGCTGCTGCAGTTTATGGTTTGATAAACGATAACTCAAATAGAGTTGGTTGTGATCGGGTTACTCGTGGTGATTTGAGCAATGCTATTAGGAAATCTTCATATAGCTCAGGTGGAGCTAGTTGTAATTTTGTTGCTTGTGGTGATTCAATCAGGTTGGGTTACTCGTCTGAAATTGGTAGTAAATTGGATGATTTAAGCAGGTTTGCAAGCAAGGTAGTTTTGCTAGTAAGCAAGGTTTGAATTTTGTTCACAGTTGCTAAGTATGCTAGAAAATGGTATAGGGTGCCTAGAAGGGGCATGATGAAAGAGACGAAGAATGACTTAAAAAGTAAAGACTTAGTTCCTTTTATGGAATTTGTGTCAATGTGGAGTGTATTAGGTTGCAACTTGAATTCCATGTGATTTGGAAGTTTGGTTCATGAAGGAAGCCTAGATAATTTTGTTTGGAAGTTCGGAATGACAATGGATCAAATTTCATCAAGAATTGTGAATTTGATTGGAAAAATGACTTTGGAATGGATAAAAAATGAATTGGGAAGATTTTGGAACAGCAGGATGGCACTATGGCGCTGTATCATAACACTAGGGAACTAGCCATGCGTCGGGGCGCTATCCATTCAGGAGGATTCTATTTTGAACTTGATTCTTATATTCTACTTCATTCAAAACTCCAAGATTGAGCTCCTATATATACTCCACGAGGTGTAGGCTCTTCATAGGCTCAAGTAACAATAAGATCATTATTGTATACATTAAAAGCTTAAGAGAATTGTTTATATTTAAATTGAGAGTATCAAATCTTGTAAAACAATTTCAGTTTGTTGTGTATTCATTATTTTTCATATTGCTCTTATTTTCTCGTCTTAATTATTTGGCCCGATTTTCTACAACAATATTGTAGACATGTGGTCATTAGGATTAACAACCCAATCAGTTTAGAACCTAAAAAACTGAAGAATAGATGGTGTGACTGCCTATAAAGAAAAACACCATAACGAAGAATATTAAGAAGGCGATAACATGGAATCATCAATACTGAAAATCATGAATTGATGTGGTGAAATTGACACTGGTGAATGAGGTGATGGCGATAACGGGGAATGTTGTTTGATTGGCCATGGTTGTTGAGACATCAGACAAGACTAGTAATAGTTTTCTCATCTGAGTTGTGCTTTCATACCATGTTAATATTAACATGAATTTACACTGTGTATTCACAATATTTATAATTGAGCAAACTGAATTTGTTCGATTTGACTAAGATTCTGAGCAAGCATACTAATTTCAAAAGATATTCTCAAACGAATTGTTATCTTGTGAGATATGTTAATGGATATATATAACATGGTTAAATTGTGCAATATTAACCATCATATAAGAGTTTAAGTTATTCTTCCGAACAAAGTTGGCAATTAAGATGAAACATTAAGTCTCAATATGGTATCAATTTTATTTAAGTTCCAACGGACAATTCGATCAGTCTAAGTTAAAATGAGCATTGAAATTTAAAGATAGGTGTACTCAAACGAGTTATCATCTTAAGGAGCATATTAAGGATACAAAGTAAAATTAAGCCAACATATAAATACTTGATTACTACTTTTAAAAGGATTGACATTTTAAGATAGAATATCAAATCTCATTATAATATCACAAATCATAATGATCTAACAATCCACTTGATCAATCTAAAAAAATCAAAATTTATGTGCTCAAATTAACCAGCATCTAATCTATATCAACTTGAGTTACGGAGGCTTGTGATAAGCATATTTTATACACTTATTTAGGCTGTTAAATTTGAGTATTTGTTGTTGAATTATATGAAATGTGGCTTAATCCTATGTGAATATTGTTTATAGGTAACAATCTATGAAATAGGTATGAGTAAGGAAAGTATGCGAAAAAGGAGCTCAATTGCATCATATACAAAGTTCAGGGACTATGAAGTAATAATTCAAACATTAGGTCGGATTTCAAAACGATGACTTAAGAATGCCAAGAATAAATTGGAATTGAAGAGAAGTCAACGTGTGAGAAATTGTTGAAAATGATCAAAATACAAGGGTGGGGAAATTCAGGGGCCAATATGTAAATTGGTCCCAAAAGTCTATACTATGCATACACAAGGCCCTGCATATGCAAGTCCACGAAGTGAGCCACCTGAGGCTAAAATGTGATAGTTGTGAGTACGCCCACTTTGAACGATGCGTACACATGGTTCAAATTTTCTTCATACTTTAATGATTAGGGTGATGACTTTTTTTTTCTTCTATATAAATCTTACATTAATATGCTAGGCTAAATTTATTTGTATTGGATGGATGACAAAACTCTCCGATTCTTAGTTTTTAATTTAATCCTTACCCTGTGATTTCATAAATATGGATGATTACATTGTTTTAATGCTTGCACACCACTAGGGCAATAAGTTGTTTATTCGTAGTGTTAGAAATATCACGGTAGGTAGAATATTGTTTATGAAACACACGAACAATAAATATTATGAATAGTATTTATGACGTATGGGATCGTATGTGATAATCCGAAACGTCAATGCATGTTTGTCATGTGAATTCGGGGCGTGAATTGAATTAATTATCACATATTGAGGATTAGAATTAAGAATTGATTAGTGGAGTCAGAAGTCCAATACGTTCATCATATTTGATTTAAAACCATTTTTATTATTTTCGTAGTTATAAAACGTAGTTAAATACAAACCAATCATATTTTGTTGCAATCAAGAATTTAATTATATCAAATATACTAAAATTGAGCTTTATTCCTATTGGAACGACAACTCTCTCATCACAATTATTACTTGTACAACGAACCCGTACACTTGCGGGATTTCAACATAACAAGTTTTTAGCGCCGTTGCCGGGAAATAATGGTGTTAATTTTAGTTATTGATAGTTTAGATTCGTTTTCATTTTCATTTTTGTTGTTTGTAAGCTATTATTACACTACCTAATTCTCTTGTGTCTTGACCATTTTCATTCTAACTTGGTATATGCAAACTCCTGAAGATGTTGATCTAGCTCCAATAGATCATGAAATCAAAAGGGCATTCAGAAGTCACAGAAGAGAACAACGTCAATCAAGGAGAATGACTGATAATCAGAATCAATCACAGAATCAGGTTTAGGTTCACGATCAACTACCGTAGCCAGATCAATAAAGAGCTATTCAGAATGAAGCTCCTATTTTAGTTGGGGATTATGTAAATCTAATTCATGCTCCAGTGCAATCGTCATAGTATATCCTCCATTTTAACAACCTAACTTTCACCTCAAACCAGATATCATAAATCTCTTCCAAAATCATCAAGATATCAGGTTTTTTTGGGGAAATCCACGGAGAATCCTCATGAACAAAATTTGGCTTTTATCATGTTATGTGAAGTTATCAACCATGAAAGGATATCGACGGACTTATTTCAAATGCAAAAATCCCTTCATACCTTGAAGAATGTCGCAAGAGAACGTTTCATCCGTTTACCTCCAGGAAGCATACAATCATGGAATGAAATGGTTCAAAAGCTCACCATGAAGTTCTTCATACCTTCTCGAGTTCACCAGATTGGGAATGAAATCCATACTTTTGAGTAGAAAGATTTCAAGAATTATCCTAAAGCATGGGAGAGGTTCAAGAATTTATTTAGGAAATGTCACAGCCTTGACATTCCTAAGCAGGCTTAACAGTATCTCTTCTACTACGGACTACACCTAGAGTTCAGAAATATGATAGATGCATTAGTGGGTGGATCAGTGATAAAACTTGATGTCGAAGAGGCTAATTAATTGTATGAAAAGATAGCGGAAAATAAATCGATATGACCAATCGACAGGGAAGCTCCAACACCTATAATCTTTGATGGGGGAACCATCCAAACTTTTCATGATCAAAAAATCAGGGACAAGGATGAAACAATCAAAACAGACTACCAAGTTTCCAAGAGAAGCAATAACAGCAAGAGAGAAAGTTGTTATTGGAAGACTTACTATATTAGCACATTATAAAGACTGAGACCAACTTTTCGAATCAACGGGCCTCGATCAGGAACTTGGAATGGTGGGTAGACAGATAGCAACTGCATATCAGTCATAACTCGAGGGACTTTACCTAGAAATACTGAGATAAATTCTAAGGAACAAGTCCAAGCAATCACTACACATAGTGAAGTTCAATTATCAGAAACACGTGTAAAGTTACCAACAACTATTATAGAACAAGTGCCTACCTCGGGTGAGGAACAAGTGGACGAGTCCAACAAAACCATAAAGAAAAATCAAGTTGAGTAATTAGACAGTCCCAAGTGAAGGCGACAACTCCTGTCAAAGCATAGGTACCTTCGATCCGTTTCCACAGATAATGTAGAAACATAAACTCTATAAACAATTTCAAATTTTTTTGGATGTGTTCAAAAAGTTGCACATTAGCATACCGTTCACTGAAACTTTAGCTCAGATGCCCAACTACGCCAAGTTTATGAAAGATATTTTATTGATAAAGAGAAAACTGGAGGATAATGAGACAATCATGCTTACTGAGGAATGTAGCATAATTCTCCAACATAAGTTACAGTCGAAGTTAAAAGATCTAGGGAGTTTTACTATGCCTTCCAACATTGGCAACTTATATATAGATAAAGGATTATGTGATTTAAGAGTTAGCAATAATTTAATGTATTTATCTCTTTTTAGGAAATTAGGTTTGGGGAAAGCAAAGGCTACTTCATTTTGATTGCAGTTGGTTGATATGTCAATCAAGCACCCTCGAGGCATTTGTGAAGACAACTTGGTTAAGGTCAATAATTTTATCGTCTTAACAGAATTCATTATCTTAGATATGGAAAAACATAGGGACGTCCTTCTCATTTTGGAAAGTCTATTTTTGGCTACAAGAAGAGCTCTGATTGATGTGCAAAAGGGTCAGTTGATATTGAGGTTAGATGATAAGGAATTGACAATCAACGTGTTCAAAGCTTTTAGATTTCGGAATGAGCCAAATTCTTGCATGCAGATTAATGTAATCAAGAAAGCAGTGACAGAGACATTCGGATTTGATCACCCTCAAGACCCTTTTGAGGCTTGTTTGGTACATTCTCAAGATTTTCCATTAAAAAATGAGAAAATAAAACCTTTACCATCTATTCAGCAAACTTCAACCCTTGAACTCAAGCAATTTCCCACTCACCTTCGATATGCATATTTAGGGAAGAAGAATTCTCTTCCGGTGATTATCTCGAATACTCTTATAGAATCAGAGGAAGATCAGTTGCTGAGAGTACTTGGGGATTACAAGATAGTAATAGGGTGGGCTATCTCGAATATAAAAGGGATCATCCATTCTCTTTGGATGCACAAGATATTGATGGAAGATGATTACAAAGCTTCAATTGAGTATCAGGTAGATTACATCCGACTATGCAGGAAGTGGTAAGAAAAGAGTTATTAAAGCTTTCAGATGCAAAGATTATTTACCCCATATCAGACAGTCATTGTGTCAATCTAGTACAGGTCGTACCGAAAAAGGAAAAATCACAATGGTTTAAAATGAAAATAAAGAGCTCGTTCCTACACGCACATCCACGTGTTGGAGAGATTGCATTGATTATCACAAACTTAACAATACCACGAGGAAGCATCACTTTTTTCTTCATTTCATTGATCAAATGTTGGAGAGGCATGCTAGACATATTTACTATTGCTTTCTGGATGGTTATTTGGGGTATAACCTGATCCATATAATGCCGGATGATTAGGAGAAGACTACCTTCACGTGCCCCTATGACACCTTTACTTATAAAAGGATGTCATTCAGTTTATGCAATGTCCTAACCACTTTTCAGTGCTGTGTGATGTCCATTTTCTCGGATATGGTGGGAAATATCATTGAGATATTTATGGATGATTTCTCATTCTTTGGGAAGTCATTTAAAGAATGCCTTGAACATTTAGAGAAAGTGTTACAGTGGTGTGAGGACACCAACGTTATGCTAAATTGGGATAAATATCATTTCATGGTTCATGAAGGGATCATGTAGGGGCATTTGACATTAGCAAGGCGTAATGAGGTGGACAGAGCTAAAATATAGGTCATTGAGAAACTACTATCGTCGGTAACAGTAAGGAAGTCAGAAGTTTCTTGGGTCACACCAATTTCTATCGCCGCTTCATCAAGGAATTTTCCAAATTTTCGAAGCCCTTGTGCAATTTATTGAAAAATGGGGCCACATTTCACTTTTATGAGGATTTCTTGACTACTTTCAACACTTTAAAAGAAAAGTCAGTTTCTGCTCTAGTTTTGGCTTCTCTAGATTGGGACTATCCGTTTGAGCTTATTTGTGATGTCAGTCATCACGGATTGGTGCCGATTTTGATTCAACACGAGGAGAAGATATCATATGTCATTTATTATGCCAGTAGGACTTTGGATGCACTTCAGATGAATTATGCTACAACTAAGAGAGAGCTTTCGACGGTGGTCTTTGCTTTTGACAAATTCAGACTATATTTGATTGGGTCGAAGGTGATTGTCTACAGGGATCATGCTACCTTGAATTTTTTGATGAGCAAGAAAGATACAAAGTTGAGACTTATTCGATGGATACTCCTATTATAAGAGTTTAACCTGGAGATCAAAGATAAAAAGAGGAGCGATAATGTTGTTGCAGATCACCTATCTCACCTTGAATCATATAAGTTAGACCATACAGAGGAAATCAAAAAAGCCTTCCCGGATGAGATGTTATTTCAGATTATCACTACGTCATGGTATATAGATTACATGAATTATTTGGCTCGCTCCATAATTCCACTGGAATACTTGAGTCATCAGAAAAAGAAATTTTTCAGTGATTTGAAACACTACTTTTGAAATAATCCATTTCTTTATAAAGGGGTCCAGATCAGATTATACGTTGTTGTGTGCTGAAAGTAGAGTAGCACCAAGTGTTGGAATCATGCCACTCTGCACCATATAGAGGTCACTTCACAGCAATCAAGATAGCAGCAAAGGTACTAGAATCGGTTTTTATTGGCCTACAATGTTTAAGGATGCACATTATATGGTGAAAAATTATGTTAAGTGTCAAAGGACCAAAAATATCTCAAGTAGGAACGAGACGCCCTTAAACAACATTTTAGAGGTTGAGATATTCGATAGCTGGGGCATTGACTTCTTGGGACTATTCCTTTCTTCATATAGTCAACAATGCATATTGGTGCAGTAGATTACGTGTCCAAGTGGGTTGAGGTTGTGGCTGTACCAACTAACAACGGTCGAGTGGAAACTCAATTTTTGAAAAAAAGCGTTTTCACGAGATGTGACACCCCAAGGGTGATTATTAGTGATGGTGGAAAGCATTTTTGCAACCACCTATTTGTTTCATTATTTGCTAAATATGAAATGAAACACCGTATCTCGAATATATATCATCCCCAAACTAGTGAGCATGTAGAAATCTATAACCGGGAGTTGAAGAAGATTCTCGAGGCTATGATTAATGCATCACGTATACATTGGGAAAAGAAACTAGACAATTCACTTTGGGCATATAAAATAGCATTTAAGACTCCGATTGGAATGTCTCTATATAGGCTGGTATTTGGAAAGGCTTGTCATCTGCCAATTGAGCTAGATCATAAAGCAAATTGGGCAACACACTTGCTCAATCTCAATATGAAGGCAATAGGAGAAAAGATGGTGCTTCAACTTTATGAGCTCGATGAGTTTCAGTTAGATTCTTATGAGAATGCAAAAATTTACAAGAAAAAGGCTAAGAGATGGCACAATAAACATATAAAGGAGAAAAAGAGGTTGGTCAGCAAGTGTTGATGTTCAATGCACGCCTCAAGCCCTTTCTAGGAAAGCTAAAGTCTAGGTGGGTCGGGTCATTTCACAATGGTAGTCGTGTTTTCACATGGTGCCGTGGAGGTGGTTTCTCTAGATTAGTAGATGCAGTTCAAAGTAAATGGACAATGATTGAAAGATTATTGTTGAGGTGACTACTCTAGTGAGAAGACAATTGTATCATTTAATAATACAGACTAGCCTGAGCTACATAGTCGAGCTATAAACTATAAACAAACGATTATTGGGAGACAACTCAATTCTCTTTCCTTTTATTTCTTCAACTTTAATGCATTAGATTAGGAATTTTCATGCTTTGGTATGCTAGGAATTATTAGATGTCATCCATTTATTATTTAGGTATAAGAGTCAATCCATAGATCACACAGGTTTTAAGTGCAACTTGCATGAATTTGGGGTATCGCTACCACACTTAAGTGCGTGGCGTGAAAGTCATGAATATCAAAATGAAAATGAGGTGTGTAAGACATTAGAAATTCAATTGTGTGATGTAGGAGAAAAAAATGAGTTTCATAAAACGGAATGCTCGAGCAAATCTAAAAAAATTGGCAAAACCATGTGTAGGCACAAGTCTGGAAACTTTTCCTTCACATGGTTGGTGGGTTGGCCTAAGCCATGTGTATGTAGGGAAGGAGCCATGCATACGTATGGCTTGGTCGGGTGGGGAACTTAAATCCATTACACACGCGCACACACATTCACTATCCTTTCTACCCAACAATCGGCGCTTCCTCTCTCTTTCTCCCCCAACTCTCAAAACTTCGCACCGCATTTCTTCTACTCTTCACATGAGTATTAGGGATTAAGCACATTAGAACATCATTGCACAAAAAATTGTTCATTTTGATCATTCAATTGTCAAGAAATCAAAGGTAAAAGGCTTCACTTTAAGATATTTCTAATTTTACTAGTTTATTTATTTGTCTGAGGTTTTTTTGGAGTCTATTGACTGGTATGGAGATTAGACTTTAAGTAGAACTTTGTTTTTGTCCCTCGTATCAATTTTCATGAATTGCATCAAATTTGTGTCTGCAACCCCAACATGTGTTCCCCTACATTACTTATGTGCATTCCCCACATACGGCATCCACATTTGATCCTTACTTGTGTACTTTGGTGCTCTTTGGAGCGTTCTTATCAAGTATATCTATATGATGTTGATTTTTTCATGATTTTGACAAGTATGCTTTCCAAACAAGCATGCGATAACCCCTTCACTTCCCCAATGAAAGGCAAAGCATCTTCTTCCTTCACCTTAAACGACATGTGATATTGGAGAATTTATGGGGTTTGAGATAGAGACATTAGTTCACAGTGTGAGTTGGGAAAATTTGGTGGCAAAGCCATTTGCCATTTACCCTACATTTGTCTAGGGGTATTACACAAATTTCAACGTCTCCATAGAAGAGCCTGGTTTAGATCACGAGCATCAGACTTGGGTAAGAGAGAAATGGTTTATGTTCACACCCGAGGTCATTGATAAGTATTTCGAGTTGACCAGAAAAGGCATTATCCCAATACCACTATAGCAAAATTGGCTAGAGTTAGCGCAAGTTCCATATGGAAGAGCAGATGCATGGTCGCTTCATCGTCCTAATTTCTTATACAACAATTTGACCGAATCCTTTAGGGTTTTGATGATATTTATGTGCCACAATGTCGACCGTTCTATGTATTGGTCCAAGTTCGATCACGCGAGAGCCACTTTACTCTATCATTTGGTTAGGGAGTTGAAACTTGATTTGGGTACTCACATTTATAATTTGATATGTGCCCGAGCTGCAGAGGAGGACACACGGCACACGCTCATATTTCCAAGCCTTATGTGTAGGATATGTAGAGCTTACAAGGTACGACTCCTACCAGCTGAGCAAGCTATGCATCCTGCTGCCCCTATCAACATTTACACCATCAGGAATTCTTGGAGAAAATTTGAGAGTTATAGATGGGGATGGGGATGAGGAAGGCCATGAGAACGATGATGATATCCATCCCGCTCCACTGTATAAGCCACTGGTAGACACGCATATGCTTCGCTAAATGTTTGCGACGATGATCAAGCTCGATTGGGATGTTCAATAGATGCAGTAGGCCTTTAAAGCCTTAGATTTACATGTTTGGGATATGCAGACTGACATCCAGATTATGCGAGGCAGTACCACCAGGACTTAGAAAGATGTTTTCAACTTACGTCGATGCACTGATAGGCTCATTAGGCGACTAAATCGATATACGGGGATGATGAAAGGAATGCAGTTATGAGTTGATCAAACATATGAAATGGTTCGTGGCATGCAAGCTAACAAGAGTCAACAGTCCGCTTTGACAAGAGAGATTTAGCCCGCTTACCTCCACCTCCACCTCCACCGTCCGACTAATCAGCGAAGTTTTTAGTTCTTTTTTTTGCCTTTAATCTTGTATTTCACTCCCATATTTTGGTACATTGATGGCAATGCACATGTTGAGTTTGGGGTGGTTTTGTCTTCATCGATTATATGCATTTTATTACATTTCATGTGAATGTCGTGTGTTAAAAAATTCATTTTTTTATTGTTTTTGTATGTTTATATGGTTGTATGATCTTGATGGCGATAATGTGTACATTTGAACTATGTATTAAATTAAGAACTATGGAAAAATTCTATATTGAGTTGATTGACACTTGTCTTTGTGAGACTTATTCTTTATTGAGCATTATATTCATGTTTTGCATTATGAGTTGACGACTTGGTTCATATTAGGAGAAAGTTGAACATAGTTGGTGTAAGTGAACATTGGGATAAATAGAGATTTCATGTGGAATTATTTTGTAGATTATTTAGAGCCAACAAGATGAAATGAGGGTGTGAACTTAAGTTAGAGGTCGATGGTCGAAAATATGTGTTTAAGGGGTATCGAACTAATCTTGGTAATTAAAAAAAAGAAGTGAAAAGGCTTAATCGTAGAACTTCTTTTTGGGGCTTTTTTCTACTTGAGCAATTAAGCATGTAAGGATCTTCAAAACTTGGTGCCCCATGGTCATCTAACTTGGAAGCCATCAGCTGAAAGCTCGCTAAAGGGGTAACTTTGTCGTCTAATGGAGAGAAGTAAAAAAATAGAATAAGTAAGTGCATGAAACAAAAGGCGCACAAAATGTCAAGATCAAGCCCCAAACACTTGTTTTAGAAAATTAGACCTTTGACGAAGGGTTATTAGCTTAGTTGATTCTTTGAGACCGAAGTGATCAGAAATATAGGAAAATCATTATTCATTGAAATGCTAATTTGTACTAGTAAAAATCTATTCGAACTAGAGAGGATGATGATTTAAAGTCAACTAAAAGTCAAACTTAAGTGCACAACTCGGGAAAAGTGAGTGAAACCCATAAGTTTGGGGGTGTGTATCTCACGAGTGAAGAAATGAGATATTCGACTACTGCTGGCCGTGAATCAAACCAGTCATGAAATTGTGGTATTTACATGAACATTCACACACACACACACACACGCACACACACTTTTTAAGTTTTGCATTGAATAGGTAGAGATTAAGTTCTAACGAACAATTCGATCAGTCTGAGTTAAGATGAGCATTGAAATTTAAATATAGGTGTGCTTAAATGAGTTGTCATCTTAAGTAGCATGTTAAGGATAAAAAGTAAAATTCAGCGAACATATAAGGACTTGATTATTACTCTTAAAAGGATTGACAATTTAAGATAGAATATCAAATCTCAATGTAATATTACAAATCATAATGATCTAATGAGCCACTTGATCCGTCTAAAAATTCAAAACTTATGTGCTCAAATTAACCAACGTTTAATCTATATCAAATTGAGTTACGGAGACTTGTGATAAGTGTCTTATACACTTTTAGGGCATTAAATTTGAGTATTTGTTTTTGACTTATATGAAATATGGCTTAATCCTATTTAAATATTGTTTGTAGGTAACAATCAATGAAAGATGCAAGAGTCAGGAAAATACGCGAAAAGGGGCTTAATTGCATCAAATACAAAAGTTCGAGGACTAGAATGCAATAATTCAAACATTGGGTCTAATTTCAAAGAGATGATTTAAGAATGCCACGAGTCAATTGAAATTGAAGAGAAGCCAACGAGACGAGTAATAGTAAAAAATGATCAAAATATACAAGTGAAAAAATCCAGGGACCAATTTGCGAATTGGCCCCCAAAGTCTATATTATGCATACACAAGGGCTTGCTGTAGCGACCGAGAATTTTAAATAATATAAAATTATTTTTCTTGAAAAATATGTCGCTAAGTTTTAACCCCAAATATTAAAATTAAAGCGTGTTCGTCTAACCGTTGTAAAACGAATTTAAATATATTTCAAATCGAGACCAATCCCGAATATTTTAAAGTATCAAATTCCTTATCATTTCATTTTAAAATCCAAATTTTAATAATTTTAAGTACAATATTTTATTATTTAGGGTCCAAAATTTTAATAGCCCAAATATGGATTATTTAACCCAATTCACTCAAACCCAATTTGAAATCCTTACAACCCAACTTTCTGGCCCATTTAAGCTCCTAGAGATTTGTGCCCTAAATTATTACTGTTCAAATATCACTTTTTGCTCCCTCTCCTCACACTCACGCATACAGGCCAAATTTGGTAAGGAAATTCTTCAAAAATGTTCCTCAATCCATTTATAGTGAATTCACTATTGATGCTAGAACATCCATTTCTAGCATCAACAAGAGATTCACGAGCTGCCAAAAAACCATCACCAATTGTAGCTTGCTGCAATCGGGTTCCACCATTTCACCACGCAAATCGAATCACGCCACAAACTGTAAGCATTCACACAAATCCTAAACTTCAACCCAACTCCACCATTTCGCCACCACCATCTCCAAACAAAACCACCACACGAACAACCACCATGTTCACCCCAATCGACCGCCACACTACACCCCAAACCAACACCAAACAACCACCAATCAACACCAAACAAACACCCAACAGCACCCCAAAAACCATCGTACACACCGCCCAACCAACCGCTACCATTTCACCTCCCAAATCAACTTCAAACCGCCACACAATCAAGAAATAAAAATAACCCATGACCTTACCTCACCTCTGACCCATTTTTCAGTCGGATTGCTACATGAAACTCAAAAATCGAACCTCCAAAGCCCGGTTACTCTTGAAACCGTACTCCTAAAAAACCCCCCATTTGCCCCCATTTGCACCGGCGCGCTGCCACCGACCGTATGGCCGATGGTGGTGAATCGAAGGAAGGAGACTGAGCCATTCCTTCTGTCGCTGCTCTCTCTCTCTGTAAATGAGAGACAGAAAATGAAATTAGATATTTGTTAATTTTGATTTTAGAAAATTTACCTTTTAGCCCCAAGTTTTAAAAGTATTTGTTTCAGTCCCTAGAGTTTCGTTTTTAATGAAACAGCCCCTAGAGTACTTGTTTGCCCCAGTCAGCCCCTAAATCTCAAAAGGGCTGATTTCAGTCTTTAAACTTTTCAATTTCAATTTCAATAAATTTTCAATTAAGTTCTTGAACTTTATATTTATCATTTTAAGTTATTTATTTCAGTCCCAAAGTTTTAGTGATTAGTAAATCAGTCCCTAGAGTTCTTGTTTTCCCACAGTCAGTCCCTAATTTCGAAAAATTTATATTTCAGTCCTTAAACTTTTCAAATTCTAGTTTTAATAAATTTCCCATTAAGTCCCTAAATTTTATTTTATCATTTTAAAACTTAAAAAATTTCAAAATACTAATTGGATACTTATTTCCTATTTTGGCTAGACGAAACGTACGGACGATTAAGAGTTTGAGGTTACTTCTCGCTCCACTTTTACGTGACTCGAGATAGATTGAGGTAGACTCGCCCCCATTAATTAGTTTAAATTATAATTGCATGAATTATGTGACTTTATGTGATTTATATGCTTTAATGCATAAAATGAGAAATGATGTTGTTATGTTTGTCATAACTTATATGTTTAAATTCATGAAAAGAGATGAGAATATCTCTTATGAGATAAGATGATGTTATGCATAATTTATGTGCTTAAATGTATGAGACGAGACTACCCACACCCCGTGATTTTAAAGAGCCTATGATTTATTTTAAGAAAATGAGCATATGATGATGATGATGTCACGGTATATATTGCATAATTATGTATTCAATTATTCTGTAAATTAATTATCGACGATAAGTCTATTGAGTATTTCATCGAAATACTTATTTCGTTATTTTAACAATATTTGCGAATTTCGGAGACGGTCGAGTTTGATGGGCAGTGGTGGCACGATTTAATAGATGAAGTTATTTAAATTTTGAAATTTACGCATTTTGAATATAATTAACTTATTTTGTTATTTCAGTTATTTCGAACTTGAGTTTTAAAGTTTAAACAATCGTCCTAAGTTAATCAAACGAATTTTCGTTGCCGCTTTGAGGTTTACAATTATAAACGTGATGTTTAAAAATTTAGCTATTTCCGCAAATCTTTTATTAAAATCACGACTTATGAGGATGACGTGGCATTTCGGGTTCACGAAACTTGGGGCGTTACACCTGCAAACCTTACATATGCAAGTCCACTAAGTTAGTGACCTGAGGCTAAAGTGTGATAGTTGTACGTACGCCCACTTTGAACCATACATACGCATGGTTCAATTTCGGGAAGAAATTTCTTTCCTTATTTTATTTCAGAAACTTTTGGTATAAAATCTTTTGACACTTTACATATATGGGAGCGGTCAAGAACATGAAAGATTGATCTATCATCTATTGGGAGCAAGATTTTGGATGGAGAGAGAGAGAGAGAGAGAGAGGGAGAGTTGACATCGTAGAACGAAAAACTCATTGCTTGGATTCGGATTTGAAGGCTTTAATTGAAAATTAAATGCTTGTGCACCATTAGAGCAATTAATTGCTTATTCGTAGTGTTAGAAAACTCACGGTAGGTAAAATATTATTTATGGAGCACACAAAAAATAAATATTAGGAATTGTATTTATGACATGTGCGATCATGTGTGATAATCCTAAACGTCAATGAATGTTTGTCATATGAATTCAGATTAGGAATATGGTCGTCTCGTGGTAAACATAGATTTATTATATTTTGAAAAAGAAGAGTAAATAAAAGTAGAGTTATTGATCGTTACAATTGCATGAATTAAATTAATTATCACAAGTTGATGATTGGAATTAGGAATTCATTACGTTCATCAAATTTGATTTAAAACCAGTTTTTATTGCTTTCGTAGTTATAAAATATAGTTAGATATAAACTAATCATATTTTGTTGCAATCAGGAACTTAATTATATCAAATATACTAGAATTGAGTTTTATTCCCTATGAGACGACGACTCTCTCTTCACGATTATTATTTGTACTACAAACTCGTACGCTTGCAGGATTTCAACGTAACAGCTTGTGTGAATATGATCAACATATAATCAAGTACTATTTCCTTTGCTCGTGTACTGATGTTGAGCTGCAAAGACTTGTGAGTTCAACACACTTGTGTTGTTTGCTCTATTGTTTAATTGACTTTTATACTACAAAGACTTGTTTGAATATGATATTCATATTAGGAAAAAGCTCCATGTCCTGGCTCAATGATTGAGACAAGGATATAGACGCCAACTGGCGCCCCCTATTGGAGGGGGGCGGCTGTGGCAGCCCCCCCTCCCCTCCAATAGGGCCCTGTTTATGTCCCAGTTATTGAGCCGGGACATAAAACCTCTATCCTCATAGTATTTGTTTTGACCGTTTGCTAACATTTAAAGCCGCAAAGACTTTGTGCGAATTTAACTCACTTAAGTCATTTGCTTCGGAGAAAATTGATAGTACTCTCAATATGTGTAATTCAATGTTTCTTGTAACTGTTTAATTAATATATGTATTTTCGATTCATATTTGTGTCCCAATTAAAATAGTGGGTTCTAACTATTTAATAGGGGACCTTGCTATGGATACTTAAAGTAAGAAATTAATTCTACGAAGTCGCCCAACTAATAAGAATATGTCATCATCAAGGTTGATTCAATGTGTTTTCAAGTAGTATTACTCAACGAGAAATGTTGTGTATAGGAAAGTTTGACAGAATTTTGTACAGGAAGACACTTAATAATTTTCGCTGAGTGTTTACAAAAAAATAAAAAGAAATCCAACAACACATGTACTACCGTACAATACCCATAAATATGTTTGTACGGGGGATCCTGTACAAATAAATCCCCTGTACAAACAGTTTAATCCATATTCAAATATGAATGGTAATTAAACATTGACAAGTGGTTCCATCAAAACCAAACATATAAAGCAGTCCCTTGGACCAGCATGTTTGCCCGACAGGATTCTATTGCGCAGCCGCTAGAAAACAAAACGGGTTAATTTCACAAATGGTCACTGAAGTTACCTGAAAATTTCAAAACGGTCACTGAAGTTTCAAAGTTTCAGAAACGGTCACTGAAGTTTGAAATTTCTTTCAAAACGGTCACTGAATTTTTAGATTTTTTGACCAAGTTTGAGGCAATTTTTCGGCAACTTCCGACCACCAAAATCACCGATTTCGGATACCGTTGGAAAGCCCACGATATCCTCTTCAATTACCAACAAAAATCTCCCCAAAACTCCAAGTGAATCGGCCGGAATAAACCCACGAAGTCGGCAACCGAAAATTGTGAAAATTTGCCCAGATTTTCAGATTTTTTGGGCAAGTTTGAGGCAATATTTCGGCAACTTCCGACTACTAAAACTGTCGATTTCGGATACCGTTGGAAAGCCCACAATGTCCTCTTCAATTACCACCAAACATCTCCCCAAAACTCCAAGTAATTTGGTCGAAATAAACCCACGAAGTTAGCTACCCAAACTGGGCATAAAAGTCCGAAAATCTGCCCAGTTTGGGTAGCTGACTTCGTGAATATTTAAGTGTTTATAAAACGTCATGCATTCTTGTATATTGCATTTGTCATAGAAATATAGTCAAATAATATGCTAGAATGGATTCAATTCTACTCGAAAAAGATTGTTGGATAAGTTAGAAACATTGATTCTTTAACCAATTCATTGTGTTATCAAATTGTGAAATATGGATTAAAATTGAACTTATTTGGTGATTCGCGATCCTAGTACGCTTTTTCATATATTCATCTCTTCAACTTTTGCATTTATTTAGTGATTTTAGTTTAATTTGCATAATAATTTTAGTTTAATCATAAAATTTGAGAACTCATTCCAAATTTGAATAGATTTGGTTAATGTTGAGATAATAGAAATCACGTTAAATCAATCCCCGTGGGAACGATACTCAAAATTCTTGAATTTCCACTTTATTACTTGTCAACGAACCGTGCACTTGCGGTGATTTAAATCAGAAACATATTTTTGTGAATACTTATTTTACATTTTTGCCAACACTCATTGAGATTCATGAACAACATGATTGAAAATCACAATTTTCCAGCACATGTTGAGAAAATTTTAATTTCTTTGAATTTTGCACCCTAAAGTTTGATATGTTGCTATTCATTTCCACATTTTGGTCTCATCTTGTTAGGTGAAATAATAATATTTGATTGTTTGAATAATTTTGACCAAGATTGAGAATATTACTCCCCTATCACCGGAGAATTCCTAGATGAATACCAAAACTGTCATATTGTTTTTTCAGAGGTTGCTTGTGGAGTCTTAGGGTCCACTTGACAAAAGTCAGAATGAGCTTTTAAGATTCAAAATTTGCTTTTAAATCCGTTTGATTAATTGTTTAAAAATACTTTTTCAAATTAGAAAATTTTTTAGATGAAGTTGACCTAACGTACTCTAAAGCTCTTTTGGGAAAAAAATCTTTTAGAAATTAGTTTTCAAATACTAATTAAATTTGCTTTTTTAAAAGTAGAAACAAAAGCAAGAGCCCTTTCAAACTGACCCATAATGGACCTTATAATCAGCTCCATTGATCTTTTTGATCCTAGAGTGAAATAAAATGGGATCAGTTCCTTCACAGTATTTAATATTTAGCTTAGTGTGCTAGCAAATATTTGTGTACACACATCCTTACAATATTTAATTTCCGTCACTGCAATCCTCTGGAACTTGATTGTTCAAATAAGTTACACATTTAACTAATATTAAACGCATTTTAATTGCCAAGAAGAAATTATCTAAACATCAGATGTAATTTCTGACGTCCACAAAACTCACTGTCAAATATAATTCTTCAAATAATCCATCATTAAAATGCAAAGAAAAGAGAAAGAGGCAAAGACACTTTAATTAGACATGAAATATGTATTACCTTTTCATTTATCTTTACCTTAATTTTTTTATGCGTGACATCTTAAACATGAAATTGAAGTAAATTTTAATTTTAATTTTTAATTTTTTTTTATTTTTTTGGGGGAGGGGGGGGGGGGTGGGGTGGGGGAAGCTATGTAGATTCATTTATATTTCAAAAGTAAGGAATATCCTCATGTATCTATAGCATACATATAGGAGGCTTGTTCTAGTCAAGGTTGCTTAAACAAATTGTGCGTGTTAAACTGGAAATGAAGGAGACTCCCCTCGCTTTCTTAATGACACTATATATATATATATATATTGGATGATAGGGGAAAAAAATAGAAATAGAAGCGGACACAATGAATCCACTTGACAGAGAATAGACCTTTACTACCAACTATTCCACCCACATTTTAATGTTGCGCCCACTTGTCCCTGCATATATTCATCATAATAGCGAGATGTGACAGCCAATAACTCCTAGGATAAGATAACGATTAGTTCAATCAATCACACTACATGTAGATTATGAATTATATTAAATTTGACATTATTACAAGTGACTGTCATCTACATTATTGTGTAAAAAGTTTCATTAATAATTGAAGTTTGAATGTTGTCACGTTGTTGTTACTATACTTTGAAATTCCTCGAAACGGTCATTGAACTTTCCAAAAGTATTCTCCAACCATCACTCGTCACCTAGCCTTTTGGAACTCATCTAAAGTGGCACAACGATGTCCTACTTGGCATAATTCGCATGTTTCCTTCAATCAAGATTTCCTTTACTTACAAATTAAAACCGCACCCCTAATCCAGATGAATCCCAATTGAATTTCTCCCCAAAACCACAAACCCAGAATCGCGTACACCAGAAATTGATTCAACACTATGAAGGTAATCACCAAAACGTGAACGTCTACGAAATCACACAAGCCCAACCACTTCTGTGAATGGTGACGTTAATCCATAATTCAACGCCGTGAAACCGTATCCTGAAATTCCCTTTTTTGCTTTAAAAAATATGTAATTCACAATTTTAAATTCACGGAATTTTTTTTCGAATGTCGTGGCTGCATCAAAGAAAGAATTTAAAGTTGCAAGTAACTGAATTTCTGGATTTTGATATTTTCACATATTGTTGTGGTGAAATTCGTTCATTTACCTAACATGTAATTCGTTTCCCTTTTCTGTTTGTGTGATTTCATTTTCAAAATTTATTCTTGTTGTCAAAGCTCATGCTTTTGTTCTGGAAGTGATTTTAAATGTATGGTTGTTTTGTAAGTTGTAATGGCACACTCAATTCAATATTTCGTACAATTCTCTAATTACATATCATGGTATTCATTTATCTGTTGCATATCCATAGAAACTAGGATATTGTTAGAGGATGTTAAATTAGAAAATTGTTGAATTAGTGTTGCTGTACTTGTAGTTTGCTAATTACATTGTACACATTTCCCTCTTTTAGGTGCTATGGTAGGTAAGAACATGGGCATTTTTGATAGCTGTAGAAAGCCCGGGCACTTCTTTACGGAATGCCCAACAAATAAATGATACCAAAAGGCTTCTAAAAATGCACGGACGTAGAAAAAAATACTAAAAACATTGGGGGATTGTTTTTTTTGTTGTACCAAGGATTGTGGTCATTTCAAGTGGAATCTTGAAGGTGAGTTTAGTGATGATTCGACTTGTGTTTGTTCGGGGTACATGTAAGGATAAACATTCCTATGAAGATATGTCGTGCATGTTCAACACATTTGCTCAAATCACACACAGAAAAAAGTAGAGATATCCGTCAACATCACTATTCAGAAGGTAAAAGGAATGATGGATTGATTTGTCACCGGTCGACTTATTGGAGACACTGGTTTGTTGGCCCAAGAGCTTCTACATACATTGGATAATAGAATGCGTGGAGGGAATGTTATGCTGAAGTTTGACATGGCTAAAACATATGATCATATGGATTGGGGATTCATTTATTCTATTCTGGAGGCGTTTGGTTTTGACCAGTTGTGGATTGATCGGATCAAACGTTGTATATCAAAGTGTAGATTCCCAGTGCTTCTAAATGGCGACCATGTGGTTTATTTTCTTCATCGCGGGGACTCAGACAGGGAGATCATATCTCTTCATCCTTATTTATTATTGCTGCGGATTACTTTTCTCGATTTTTTACTCAGAGGTTTCAGACATATCCTAGTATGCAGTATCGACATGGAGGTAGTACTCTTGTCTCTCATCTTGCTTTTGCTGATGATATGATTATATTTACCAATGGACATAAGAGATCTATCAGAAGGGTCATCAATTGTTTGGAGCACTATGAAGGGTCTCTGGCCAATTGGTGAATAGAGACAAGAGTGGTCTTATATTGCCTACACGGGCATCTGATATTCAGATACGGAGGTTAGTGATTTTGACTGGATTTTCACATCAAAGACAGTCGTTTACATATTTGGGAGTCCCTTTTTCTAAAGGGGCTAAGAGGTGCTTTATGTATAATGATCTCATTATAAATGTCAGGAATAAGATTTCTGGATGGGCTACACACATTCTTTCTCCTAGTGGTAAGATTACTCTCTTGATGTCTGTTCTTTCCTCTATACCACTGTATCTATTCCAGATTATGAGATCTCCTAAGGTTATTTTGAAAAGGCTGGAGAGTATATTTGGGTGATTCCTATGGGATTCTAAAGATCATGCGCGTCGTCTACATTGGCGAAGTTGGAAGGTGATATGCCTTCCTACTGACGAGGGGGTTCTGGGCTTTAGACGATTACTGACGAGTAAGGTCCATCGCTTGCATCAGCTCCTTACTTTGCCTCTCCTATTTGGACCATGCGCCGAGACACACATTGCGTAGTGCCTTGGGATAGGATAGATCTTCTTTTGGCATGATTTATGGATGGGTGATTCTACATTGCATCCATTTTTCCACATAGACAGCATACATTGCGAGGGTGCAGGACTTTTTCGAGGAGACTGGATGGGATTTTGGGCGATTACTACAGGCTCTTCCATCAGCTATGGTAGAGTAGATCGCGACCATTCCACTATGTCTTGATGTCCCGATCGCATTTTCTGGAGGGTCACATCAGATGGCAGATTTAATACTAAATCAGCATGGCAGTTGATCCACTCTAGCAGGCAAGTGCATGATTCATTTCGCCTACCGTGGAGCCCTATCATACCTCCTACCATTTCGTTCTTATGTTGGAGATTATGGCAGGACTTGATACCAGTTGATGCATTATCCAGAGGATGATCGGTAGTCAGTTGGCTTCTCGATGTCAGTGTTGTTCAGAGATTGAGACCATCACTCATATTTTTACTGGTAGCAGTATTTCTGGTCATGTTTGGCAACATTTTTGGGCTTTATTTTAGATTACCTTGAGTACAGGAGAGAATGTCAGACAGAGATTTCTGAGATGGAGGTATTCTGGACAGTTTGCAATTACCGGACACATTTGCATCATTATTTCTCTATTGATTTTCTGGTTTCTGTGGACTAAGAAGAATAATGCAAAGCACGAGAACATACGTATGAGCTCAAGACATATTATCTGGAGAGTTTATCGTATGGTATCCTTCATCCATATTGGTGGACTATTCCGACCGTTACATTAGCGTAATGACATGCAACTTGCTATACTTTTTGGTATTTCTTTAACTCTCCCCCCATCTCCTACCCTTATCATGGTTTGGTGGCGCACTCCATCATTTGGATCTATCAAGATCAATATCGATGGTTGTGTCAAGGATGGGTTTGCTAGTGGGGAAGGCATCATCAGGGACTATGCAGGAAATTGTATCAGGGATTTCTCAATTTCATATGGAAAATATATGATATTAGAGGCGGAACTAAGGGCTATTCATGATGGGATACTATTGGTTAGAGATCTTGGTTTGTCAGATATTTGGGTTGGGGCAGACTCGATTGTTGATGTTCACTGTATCACTAGAGGTGGCGGACCGTGGTCTATCTAGGGGATACTGAGACAGATTGCATATATAATTTCATTTAACCTCTATGGTTTCCCATATCTTCAAAGATGGGAACCAAGTTGCAGATACACTTGCTATCGAAGGTTGCATCAGCGTAGATACCAGGAATATGGACTAGCCGACCTACCACGACATATTAGGGCGCTTGTTCAGATTGACAGATATGGCTTGCCCAACACTAGAGTTTAAGTATTTGTATTTTTCTTTTATTTTTATTTTTTATTTAACTTGTGCTTTTTGTAAGGGAAGTATTACCCTTTTTTACTACTTTCCTATTATTCTTTACTCTCACTATAAGGGAAATAGTACTTCTTCATTTATTAATTTCATTGATATCATTTGTAACCATGGTATTCCTCCGCCATAAATGAGGACATATTAATAAAATCTTGTAGGTACCGCCCTCATTCTCTAAAAAAATTGATGGATAATGGGAGAGAAAATGGCACAGCTCCTTGAATTATTTCCAATAATATGACGACGCGAAGAATTTTGTTGGAGTTATCTCATTCCATTTTTATGTAATCGCATTTTACTTGTCGTAAATTATGTTTGTTGTATGTTGATTTCGTTTTACTAGTTTACATTATGTATTTTTACTCTCTTTCAACCTTGACAAAGCACTATTATAGTTGCACATTGAAGCATTATTTTTTATCCAATATGTAGGCATCAGAGCTCATCGGAACTGAACCGGTATTAAATATTTTTGGTTGTTGACATACTCATTTGCATTCGAGCACTAAGACACGTAATACTATCACTACCTTTCCTAAACTAACACAATCATATGCAGCCATACTTTGAAAACAAAATGTGCGTCTACCTGATGAAAATACAAAGTAACCGTCCACAACCTTAAAACAATCATCACAGGCAAATGATTAAACTAATAAGTGATAATCACATTCCATCCACGTTAAAATTATACAAAATATATACCAAGTCTTAGGACACACGAACACCAGGTATCATATCCTATCAAAAAAATACAAGGTTACTGAAATTCCCTTCACATTTAATATCCACAAAAAGTTATATATTCCATAGCTAGATCTTGATCGAATAAACAATGCCCAAAAACACAATTCAGTAAACTAACGGGTAACCTAAAATGAGACCCAACAAATTTGTCATTTCATTCAAGTATCAAATTGCCTATGTGTACGGACATATTGCAAAGTGATTGCTGGTCTAGATCTAAGCGTCTTGCATGCATGTCTCATGTTCACGAAAATGAATTTTAATTAGTAAAATGAATTTTGAGTCCAAGTATCATTCCCATTGAGATTGATTAGTTCTAATTTTAATTATCATGACTTTACTCGAAACAATAAAAATGAGAATGTTGTTTTAATAAAATTATAACTAAACTAATGATAAGTATGCAAATATGAATAACTTAACTAACTAAATGCAAATTGGCGATGAATGTAAATTGAAGTGTTTCCTAATATGTGTTGAGTGTACTAAGATCACAAATTCTTAAGTAATAATCTCTTTAACCCTAGTTTTACACCTTGACACACGACTGCAATATTGACAAGTAAATGTTCCTAAATTATTTAACAGTCTCTTTCGAGTAAAGTTAAACATATTCTCATATATGACCCAACTATATTTCTATGATGGATGGAAATATACAAGAATGCATTGATTTTTATGAACACTTCAAAGATTTACATAAGGCATAACGGTATATTTATATCCCCTATCGGACCCTACGATGATTTATATATATCGAATCTATTTTTCTTCTTTCGAATGTATGAAATAAATCACCAAATTCTCATAATTATCGTGAACTATAATCATGGAGAAAATAAGATCATATAAATCATTCAAATATTCCAAAACACGTTTTTAATGTGAAGAATGTAAAACTAAGAATAAAAAATCATAATATAAAGTTCATCATTCCCTAGTACAGAATTAATCTATCCTAGCATGGTAGAGAGAAGAAAATCAGAAAAATAGATGGAGAATGACATCACCCTGATCAATCTTCAATTGAATCTTAGTGTTCTTGGAGTTGTTCTTCCTGTTCTTGCCCTTTTCTCTCTAAAAATCTTGATAAAATTCTCTCCCCACATTCTAGACAAGTTTTGATATATATAAGATGCCTAAAATATTGTTACCAAAGTAGAGTCTCAGTTGGAAAATGAAACAAAATCTTGCCATAAGTTTATACTATGCGGTCGCATAGTACATTTATAAGCGGTCGCATAGAAGGATGTCCAACCATCAATTTTGGCCCTGAAATGCACTATGCGGTCACATGGATTTATAACTATGTGGTCGCATAGTTATATTGTTTTTCTACTGGATAACTTTCAGTATTTTGGTTATATTCTTCTCTTCCGATATCCGATTGAGGTGATTCAAAATGCGTTGAAAAGATAATTCAAAAAGTTACAAATATTCTAGATATATGAGTTTTCAAATTCAAACATTTTCTATGCCAAAAATGGGTCTCAAAAGAAGACTGAAAATTCAAAGTATAATTTTTTCGGTTGGAAGTTGATATGTGATAGTACTTCAAAAACATACTTCACCACTTTGGCTTTTTTCCTTATCCAATTGATGCCAAACACTCTCAAATCTTCATCGTGATATCAAAACAACTTTTAATTATTTGTACTTGAGTTCTCAAACTTTGATTTTGCTTCATTTTAGTCATTTTTTGTTTTTTCTCCTAATTTCCACTGTATTCATCATTGTTGTCCTGCAAAACATAAATTACATCGAATTAAGCTATATTCCACATATTTATTAACAATTATCCATGTTTATGGCCTAAAATAAATGTGTAAAAATGCACTTATCAACTCCCACAAACTTGAACTATTGTTTGTCCTCAAACAACTATAACTTAATTTCACATAAAACATGGTTAGACATCCTGCCGTGTCTCAGGATTGGAACTTAGTACTAAATAAATTGAACAACTACAGCAGTGCATAATCAAATCAATCTCCGCATGTTATATGCATAACTTCATGTGTATGTGTGTGAAAGCTCATGCCAACATATTTAGTTCATGATTAGCTCAACACCCGACCCAGAGTAGTCAAATTCTTTCTTAATTCTCTCGAGAGATGCATACACCCTCAAACTTATCATTTTCACTCTATTTTCTCGGGGTGCATTTTAAGTTGAACTTATTCAATTCTGTTCCTTACTCTTTCTCAGTTTACATAAATCTTACTATCACAAGTTCACAATTCAACAAGTAAAAATTCTCTAATTTTTTAGTACTTCAATCTTTGAAACTAAACTAAGCTACTTGCCTCTTATTAGAGATATAGTTGTATTGACCGAATGTCTGGGGCTTAACTAATGTAATTGCTTATTATTATTATTATTATTATTTCATTACTCATGTTTCTCTAGATATAATTTTTTTCAATCAATATCTCCTCATTTACTTTCATATAACTCATGTAGCGAGCTTTAGGTCGATAACTCCCAAGTTAGATGTCCATAAGGAACCAGGTTTTAAACCCTTGTAGACTTAATCACTCGAGTTATACATGCCCGAATTTGTTTTTCACACATAGTTCAGTGCAATGCCCCTTCTCTTTTAGACATTCAAGTTCTAAAACTAACTCCTACCTTAAAACTCTTACCTCATCATCATCTCATTGGTTTAAGATAATCCACACAAGAAAATTTCATGCACGGAACCCCTACTAATCTCAATGTTCTCTTGCAATAGCTCAATTACCTCCAAACTATTCTAAAAATAGACCATGATTTAGTACAAAAGCGGTTGTTCTGATTTATTTACTATGTTCAACTATTTCTAAGTAATGAACTAAATCACCGCCCAAATATGTCAACATAAGTATTGTGCACTAAAATGTCAAGTTTCACATAAATGGTATTGATTAATCTAATAGTGCATTATTTTCATCATTCACAGTTCATATCTAGTTCAGTATTTACATCATGGTCGGCAAAGTTATCGAACCCACACAAGCACACAAAATTCTAAATTAATTTTAGAAAATAAACAACTAAAAACTAAAAATAACTAATCAAAAATTGCACAAAAACCTATTTTATTCACACAATCACACGAAAACTGCAGTAACATGATGAATAAAATATTCTCAAATATTCCCACCCCCAAACTCATAAAAAACATTGTCCTCAATGTTTGAAGAATAGCAAAATACAAACTTAATAGCACATATTGTTAAGGACAATTTCACATAAAGATAAAGAAAGTGGGGTTAGGAATACTCCCTTGATCAATGGAGATACGACTGTGAAGATGATGGAGTAAAAGAAGTATGGACCATGTATAGACTCATTGTGTCCTATAAAGACGGTGAATAATTAATATTATTAAAAATTATAAAAACTCAAAAATAAATTCCTAAACTAATGCATAAAGCGAAATAAATAGAAAGGAAGAATGGTTGGGTTGCCTCCCAACCAGCGCTAAGTTATAATCTATAGCTTGACTTTTGTACAAGTGTATCATGACACTTTTAATATGGCTTTGAATGTCCTGCTTAGCTTGCTTAATTTGACTTTGTTTCATATTGTAACTTTCTTCCAAATCTTAACCTTGTCCTTACTTTTCCCCATCATCAGTTTTGAACTCAACAACGTACACCTCAATATCTTCATAAGGTTTAATCACAAACTCCTTTTTTAAGCAAACAATGAAGTCAAACATTTCCTTTTCTTTGAATACTACAAGTTCTTTTTCGCTCATTGTGAATAATTTCTCAATATTTCCATATGCTCCTCTTCTTCAATTGAAGTTTTCTCGAGTTCAACATTCGTGTACAAAATTTTTGGCAAAGAAATAATGACATCTTCATGGAGAGTTTTCTCCTCTTGTTGTATTTGTAAAAAGTCTGGTTGACGCGATTCCTTTAATTGATGTCCATTAATAACTGGTGGAAGAAATAATCTCATAGGCAAATCACCCACATCAAATCGAGGTGAAAGAAATAATGCAACGGGTAAGTCACCCAGAACAGTTTCATCAAGTTCACATTCTACTTTTATATCACGCAGTTGTTGTCCTACAATGAAATCTCCTACAAGCATATCTCCATCGTCAATTTCTTAAGCTATCAGTTGTTGTTGCCTTATGATAAAGTCACATATAAGCATTTTGTTGAAATCAACCATAGTCATCTTTTATCCTGCTATTTTCTTCATTTATATATCCTACAAAAGAGAGAGAGAGAGAGAGAGGAAAAAAAAGGAACTAAAATGGAACAAAAATAATAATACAAGAATACGGGTAAAAGTCCGAATTAGTGCCAAGGTAATTAAAATCAAGCTAAAACTCAGTCCCTGGCAACGACGTCAAAAACTTGTTCAGGAAAATATTTGTTCGTCTTAAAACCACCGCAAGTGTACAATTCGTTAATAAGTAGTAAAATGGAGTTTGAGCCCAAGTGTTGTTCCCATAGAGATTGATTAGTTCCAATTTTAATTATCATGACCTTAACCGAAACAATAAAAATGAGAATGTTGTTTTAATAAATTATAACTAAACTAATGATAAGTATGCAAATATGAATGACTTAACTAACTAAATGCAAATTGGCGATGAATGTAAATTGAAGTATTTCCTAATATGTGTTGAGTGTACTAAGATCACGAATTCATAAGTAATAATCTCTTTAACCCCAATTTTACACCTCGACACACGACTGCAATATTGACAAATCAATGTTCCTAAATTATTTAAGAGTCTCTCTCGAGTAAAGTTAAACATATTCTCATATATGATCCAACTATATTTCTATGATGGATGCAAATATACAAGAATGCATGATTTTTATGAACACTTAAAGATTTATATAAGGCATAACGGTATATTTCTATCCCCTATCAGACCCTATGATGATTTATATATATCGAATCTATTTCCCTTATTTCAAATGCATGAAATAAATCACCAAATTCTCATAATTATCGTGCACTATAATCATGGAGAAAATAAGATCATATAAATCATTCAAATATTCCAAAACATATTTTTGATGTCAAGAATGTAAAACTAAGAATCAAAAATCATAATATAAAGTTAATCATTTCCTAGTACAGAATTAATCTAGCCTAGCATAGTAGAGAAAAGAAAATCAGAAAAATAGATGAAGAACGACATTACCTCGATCAATCTTGAATTGAATTTTCGTGTTCTCGGAGTTGTTCTTCCTGTTCTTGCCCTTTTTCTATCTGAAAATCTTGATAAAACTCTCTTCCTACGTTTTGGACGAGTTTTGATATATATAAGATGCCTAACTGTGCGGTCACATAGTTATATTTTGGCCCTGAAATGCATTATGTGGTCGCATGGATTTATAACTGTGCAATCGCATTTTTTCCACCGGATAGTTTTCAATATTTTGGTAATATCTTTGTCTTTCGATATTCGATTAATGTAATAAAAAATACGTTGAAAAGCTAAATCAAAGAGCTACAAATCTTCCAGAGATATGAGTTTTCAAATTCAAATGTCTTCTATGCCAAAAATGGGTCTTAAACTAAGACTGAAAATTCGAAGTATAACTTTTTCGGCTGGAAGTTGGTATGTGATAGTCACCACTTTGGCTTCTTTCCCCATCCAATTGATGTCGAACACTCTCAAATCTTCATTATGATATTGAAAGAACTTTTCATTATGTGTACTTGAGTCGTCAAACTTTGATTTTGCTTCAATTTAGTCATTTTTCGTTTTTTCTCTTAATTTCTACCGTATTCATCATTGTTGTCCTGCAAAACATAAATTATGTCGAATTAAAATATATTCCACATATTTATTAACAATTATCCATGTTTGTGGCCTACAATAAGTGTGTAAAAATGCATTTATCAACTCGCAACCGTCAGTGTCGATATGAAATGCATTTGATGCTCATCACGCTTGTTTATGCTCAATGATCCCTTCCCCCTTGCTATGAAATTTTTTTCCTATACAATCAAACAAACACATCAAACATAAATGTTTATGCTAAGATTTCATGAAGAAGTTAAAATCAAGATCTATATGTCAACTTACTTGTTTATTAACTGCTAGATTGCAATTGGTTGCAACTAGTTGTATTTCGGCTTCTAACGAGTCCTGGTTAATAAAAGGCAATTAACAAAAAAAATCAATTATCATATCAATACTCGTGTGCAAGAAAAGTTAATCACTGGGCAAATCAACTAAAATATTGTTTAAGAATTAGGGATTGAGCTCTGAAATCAATCACAAACATTGATTATTTACTCCATTTTAGTTGATTTTGAATTCAACTAAGCCTGCCCAAATAAGATAAAACAAAATAACAGCCCAATGAAAATATCGTTCCTATAATCATGTGTTCGTGAAAAAAATAAAGGATAGATTCAATGAATGTATGAGAATAATTACACTTCAAAGTACATGAAATCAACAAACCTCTATCCGCTCATTCCATTCTTTCAATTTTCTGGCCTCCTTCAGATGTGCTTTTGTCTAAATCAGTCGGCTATTTTTGAACTTTCTTTGCAAGATTTAGGGAATAGGATTTCGATCGTTGTTGGACAAGATGGTAGGTTTACGGGTTGAAAATCAACTTAAGATGGTGATTACCTTTATAGCGTTGAATGAATTTCTGGTGTACAGGATTTTGGGTTCGTAGCTTGGGGAGAAATTCGATTAAGGTTTATCTAAATTAGGAGTGTGGTTTTAATTTGTAAGTAATCATTTAAGAAAACATGCATATTACATGGTTGGGTGATGACACCGTTAGATGCCAAGTAGGAACGCCGTTGTGACACGTCAGATGAGTTCTAAACGGCTAGGTGATGAGTGATAGATAGAGAATATTTTTGATAACTTCAGTGACCGTTTAGAGGAATTTCAAAGTATAGTGACCACAACGTGACAATATTCAAAGTTCAATTATTAATGAAACTTTTTACTCTACATTATTGATTTTAAACCCAAATGTCTCACACTAACCATATTTCCTTCTAGAGAGTGTCAAAATTCTTAGAATGTACATCTAACTTTGTTCATTAGAAATACCCAAATTACAAATATTCATATGATGCAAGACACTTTCCTCTACCTATGGATCACAAATCGTTCAGTGTTTGAACCGTTTCTATTCCACCCCACCCTAAAAATCGTTCTCTCGAACGAGATAAGTTGTTTTGAATTTGTTATTTTTTTATTCTTAAAAAACTAGATAACGTTGATGCATTCTTTGGTATTACATTACACTTTTGTCTTTCTGGGCCTATGGCATGGCTTTTGAAAGTTAAATGCTAATTTTAAGATTAAGAAACAATTTTTGAATTTATTTCGGTAACTTTTTGAAAGTGATCAAAATAGCTTTAGAAAATAATTGACCCAATATGACTTCAGTAAAACATTCTTCTACCAAAAATACATATTATCCCAAACTAACGAAGTGTTAAACATAAAAAGCGAGCCGGCACATCACTTCTTTCTATCCCTTACGTGTATTAAAACATGCACATATGCTAACACATACAAATGCAAGTTATATTATACTATACAACAAACATTTGGAAACATCCTGAAATTCCAATCATATATAACATGAAAACATCAAATGAATCTTTAATGATGGAACTCATACGCCACCACCTCGAAGATTTCATTCCACCATTTCATTCATTGATAACCTTAATTTGTCTTTCTTCGATGGTTATGATGATAAATTCATTATGTGCCATGTTCACCCCAAACATTGTATCAATGATATGGCCAATAGATTCCAAAGCCTCTCATGTCCAATAAGCTAAATCCCAATACAATTTGAAAAGGTATTAGTTGAATAAGTAAGCTAACCAAAAGAATAATTCAAGGTGTGGGGGGGCTTGTAGAGTGAGCCTCCAATTGGTTAAAAATGATCGGCTTGAGGAGTAGAACACTAAAGATATATATAGTAAGAATAAAGGTGTTGAGAGTCTAAACTTGCATTACCCTTGAATGGTGCTAAGCGTGAGCTTTTATACTTAGGTAAAACAAATTAGGATCGTCCGATGATAAGGCATGTAGCCTTGCTAGATCAATTAGCTCTTATGGTGAACATCAATCAATTAAGGCATTAAAGGCTATGATCTTTTCGTATCTAAGTCCTAGTTCTTGCAAGTGGGATTTGACCATATAGGTATGCAGGGGCGACGTTGACAGTGAATTGTCTTGTCAATCATTTCTCCACGAGATCTACTAGGGGTCTCGCCATTTACTTCTCCCAGACTGGCTCGTACTGGGGCATCTGCTCAAATGGGATCAGTCTGACTCCATTCCATGGAAAATGGGTCATTTCCAAGCATAAAATAAGGTCGCCCATGTTGTCGCATAAGGTGTGTGTGGCCCATACTGTATTTTACGTGGCCCCATCAGATGAGATTTATTTACATGAGTAACAACTATCCTCGAAATCTATGTATGATTATTTATATGATGTGTGGACTTACAAGTTGGTAAAGAACTGGGGATTAGGTATCGAGCCCCTTTAACAATCGAAGCCTGCATTGAGGTTGATTGATGTGCAGATATCAAGCATCTTTGATGATTGAAGCCATAATGAAGCCGAGTGATATGAGGCAAGGCCCTGGGAGTAGATATTGAGCTTATTCAATGATCGAACCATAATGAAGCCGAGTGATATGATGTGAGGCCCTAGGAGTAGATAACGAGCTTCTTTCACAATTGAAACCTCCTAGGTGGCGTACCTTAATGATTTGAAAAATGTTGATTTCCAATAAAACACAATTGGGTAACGTAGCAATTTCCAAGGTTCGAGCTACGTGTGTAATTAATGCGCAATGATGATGATGTTTCACATATAGCGAGCTTACCCGAATTCAGGGTGTATGTGTACCACGGCTTCATCTAGGCCAGTGATTTGAATTTTTAGTAAGCATCTTTTGGTTCTAACATAATTGATGAGATTATAGGTAGATGGCCCCTCTGGAGAAAAGGCTCAAAACTTCTTGAGCGGAAGGTTAGATGAGATTGCCCCCACTATTATACAAATGTTGCTTGTTGAGGTTCATTAGGCTGCGAGGATTCAACACAAGTATTAGACTAATAAGTATGCCTCGTATGTTGAGACTTACGACGCAATCGACATAGTGGAGGTTGGACTCACCTTGTAGGCTCTTTCTCAAGGCTTCTTTCTAAATGCCCAAATAAAAGCAAGGCAACTGAAAAGCCTTAATAAAGAGTATCTTCAAAGGGCCCAGGATGCCGAAGCTGCCTTAACCAAGGCTAAGGCATCTTCTGCTAATGAGGCCATTGAGACCTTCAAGCTGAAGCAAGCCAAAGCAAAGTCAAAAGTGGAAGTGCTTTCCAAATAAAACGATAAACTGAGAAAGGAAACCCACATTTGCAAAGCCTAGGTGAACACTTTGATGAAGCGAGTAGAAAATCTTGATAATTTTCAAAGGATTGTTTCATCAACCTTGGAGGCTGCTAATAAGGAGATAGAGGAACTGAAGTCTCACGTTGAGAGGCTGGCTACTGAGGTCTCTTGTTTGGGTGAACGAATGAAGGGGGTAGGTGAGGTAGCCATGAATGAGTATGTCGCTCATTTCCATAAAACCGCTGAGTATAATGTGCTTGAAATACACTAGATGAGGGTTGCTTATAATGAAGTCTTTGAAAGGCTGGTTGAGTTGCATCTGCAATTAAATGTATCTTCTTTAAAAGGTGAATTCTTGGGGAATGAGCCCTCAACTCCTGCCAATGAAGGAGGGGAAGAGGTGGAAGATGTGGGTGCCCAAGGGGGACCTCAGCATGATGGTGTTGTTTATGTAGATTAGGTTCTTTTGTAATATGTACAATTTTTACTCTCTTATCCCGTAATGAATTCAGTTTGATTTGTAATATAACCCTATTTTTGCCTTAGTTAAGCAAACATTGATAATTTTATGGGCTCGCCAATATTGACTGAACAATAACTTATGGGCTTGCCATAATTAAAACATACATTTAAGTTTACTTGCCACAATTAATCTTACTAACCTTATAAGCTCGCCACAATTAACTTGTAGGCTCAACACAACTTAGGCAAACCATAACTTACGGGCTAGACACAATTGCCTAGTGAATAATGAGAATGCCCAAGATTTTCATCATTAATCATTAAATAATTAATGGGCTCGCCATAATTGTATTTGGTGAATATCGAGAATACATGAGCCTATCATCGTTAATCATTGAGTTAATAATTAATGGGCTCACCATAATTAAAGTAAAACGTCTCATGGGCTCGCCATAATCGTATTTGGTGAATATCGAGAATACATGAGCTTGCCATCGTTAATCATTGAGTTAAGAATTAATGGGCTCGCCATAATTAAAGCAAAATGTCTTATGGGCATGTCATAATTGTATTTGGTGACTATTGAGAATGCATGAACTTGTCATAGTTTAATCATTAAGTTAACAATTAATGGGATCGCCATAATTAAAGTAAAATGTCTTAGGGACTCGCCATAATCGTATTTGGAGAATATCGAGAATGCGTGAGCTTGTAATCATTTAATCATTAAGTTAACAATTAATGGGCTCGCCATAATTGAAGTAAAACGTCTTATGGACTCGCCATAATCGTATTTGGAGAATATCGAGAATGCATGATCTTGTCATTGTTAATCATTAAGTTAATAATTAATGGGATCACCATAATTAAATCAAAATGTCTTATGAGCTAGCCATAATCGTATTTTGTGAATATCGAGAATGCATGAGCTAGTCATCATTAATCATGAAGTTAATAATTAATGGGCCCGCCATAATTATAGCAAACGTCATATGTGCTCGCCATAATTAGGGCGAGCTTAACCAGTATAATTTGTAGTTTGATCATATGGGTACGAGTTTATCATAGTTAAAAATAAAGAGAACGTGCATTAATCGCAAAAGGTACATAGGCAGTAAATGGGGCCATACTGATAGTATATTCTCAGATGTTTAACACTCCAAGGGTAGGGGTGCACCTTTCCATCCAAGTTTTTGATCAAGAAGGTTCCTCGCCTAACGTCGTCCGATATACAATAGGGTCTTTCACAGTTTAGACCCAATGTGCCTGTATCGGGTTCTTTGGAGGATAGAAAAACCCTTCTAAGCACTAAATCGCCTCTTCTGAATGATTTTTTTCTTAATCCTGGTGTTGTAGTACCTCGCCATCTTCCTATGATACGAGGCCAGTTTTATTTGTGACATGTCTCTCTTTTCTTCAAGGAAGTCGAGCTCGTATCACCTTATCTCGTCGTTGGACACATCGTTAAATTGCAGTCAGTGAGACGAAACAAGGCCCACCTCTATTGGGCGTATGGTTTCTGCCCCATATGCTATGGAGAAGGGAGTCTCTCCTGTCAAGGTCTAACTAGTGGTGCATATTTCCCACAACACATGGGGAAGCTCGTATACCCACGCCCCTTTTAAAGCATCAAGTTTCTTCTTCAGGAGGTGCTTTATAGTTTTGTTGACTACTTTGACGTGGCCATTTTCCTGGGGGTGGTGAAGGAAGAAAAAGTTATTTTTGATGCCCAATTCATCACATATGTCTCTGAGCTTTCTGCTGTCAAACTGTTACCCATTGTTTGTCACTATTGAGTGAGAAATTTCAAATCGGCATATGATGTTTTTCCATATGAACTTAAAGGTGTGTGCTTCAATAATTTTAGCTATCGGTTTTGCCTCCACCCACTTAGTGAATTAATTAGTGGCGATGATTACATAGCTATGCGAGCCCTTTTCCTTTTGGCATGGACTCTATCAGGTCGACTCTCCATTTAGCAAATGGCCATAGACTGGATACTACGTTCAGCTCTGGGAATGACTATGTTTGAATGGAGGACAAGTGTTGACACTTATCACACCGCCTCATGAATTGTATAGCATCTTTCTTTAAGATTGGTCAATAGTATCCTTACTTTAACACTTTATAGGCTAATGTTGGGCCCCCTGTGTAGTTGTCGCAGATCCTTTCATGGATTTCTCGTAGAACGTAGTCAGCCTCATCTCTTCCAGTGCACTGTAGGAGAGAGGATGAAAAACTCCTTTTATAAAGTAATTCTTCATGGAATACATAGTGGGCGGCCCTACGTCTAAACTTACATGTCTCTTTCTTGTTCTCTGGCAAGGTCTGCTCTTTGAGGTAAACTATAATGGGTTGCATCCATTTTGGGGTTTCTCCAACCCACATCATCTCTTCCACCTTAGCTATGGAGGGCCTGGGAGGTATTTCACTGGTACAATTTTGAGCAAGTCTGAATCTTTGTTGCTAGCTAATTTCTACGAAGCGTCCGCGTACAGGTTCTCCACTTTCGAGATTTGAGTTAGCTCAAATTTTTTAAAGTATAGGATCACTTCATAACTTTTTAGGTAAGCTACCATGCATTTATCCTTGGTTGCAAAGCTGCCACTGAACTGGCTTACAACTAACTGGGAATCACTCTGAACTTCCAAGCTTTTGACCTGCACTTCTTTGGCTAACTTGAGGTCTGCTAGAAGCACCTTATATGCAGCTATGTTGTTGGACGTTTTAAAATCGAACCTTATTATACAATTAAGCTTGTGGTCCTCTGGGCTTTCTAATAGTATGCTAAGTCCTGATCCAATTTCTTCGACAGACCCGTCTATAAGAAATTTCCATGCTGGAGGGTCTACCAGTTCCATTTTCACATTGATATCCATTGATTCTGTAAATTCAGCTATGAAATTTGCCACCACTTGCCCCTTTATTGAGGTTCTTGGCTGGTACAAAATGTCAAATTTACTTAACACCAAAGCCCATTTCATCAGTCTTCCTAATATGTCTGGATTTTGGAGCACCTGTTTGAAGGAGAGGCTGGTTAGAACTCGTATACTATGGGCCTTAAAGTAGACCTCAACTTTCTTGAAGCAATCATAAGGGACAAAGCGAGTTTCTCCATGTCAATGTAACGTGTTTTAGTTGGTAGGAGGGCCTTACTTACATAGTAGACAGGTAGTTAGGTGGTACCCTCTTCTTTACCAATACCAAACACACTACATCGGTGCTTAAGGCCAGCTATAGTAGGATGTTTCTCCTTCTTTGGGCTTTAAAAGGAGGGAGCTTGGCCCAATGGCTTCTTCAACCCTTGGAATGCCTCTTTGCATTCTTGGTTCCACTGGAACTTCTTCCATCTTTTTAAGACTTTAAAAAATACAAGTATATATCTGTACCTTTGGAAATAAACCGGTTTAGTGCTGCGAGGTACCTCGTCAAACTTTGTACTTCCTTAGGCTTACTAGAGGATTTCATACCCAATAAGGTTTTAATCTTCTCTAGGTTACCTCAATGCTTTGCTGGTTAACCATATACCTCAAGAACTTTCCCGAAGCGATGCCAAAGGTACATTTCAACGGGTTCATCTTCATCCGGTATTCCATTTGAATCTTGAAGGTAGTTCATAAGTGTTCAATGTAGTCTGTAGACCTAAGGCTCTTTACGAGCTTGTCATCGACATATACCTCCATCGTTTTACCTATAAGGTCAGATAACATTTTATTAACCAATGCCCACCATGTCTTCTTGCTTCCACGTAAATATATCGAAGTTGTCGAGTAGGAAGTCCTTAAGCTTAGTTTTTTCTTCTAACTTGAGCTCCTTCCTTATTTGTAATACCCTCATGGGGTCATGCAAGTTTACAGGAAAATGTTCTAACTCTTCTACTAGTTGTCTGCGAGTTTATTTTGTGAATATGGGATCTAAATACACTTCAATGACCTCTTCTTCAAGGGCATCCATCATGTTAACGTCTCTCTCTTATTCAGGGATAAGACCTTCTTCAGGTACGTCAATCATTTTAGTATCCATCAGGAACATATTCACGTTGCGGGGTTTGAATTTTCTTAAGGAACTAAAGTAACACTCCATTGATCCTTCGTACCGTGGCAACTTTCTCATTGGTGGAAAACTTCATGCATAAATTATGTATGGATGTTATAGCCTTGAGTTCTTTTAAAGCGTCACCCTATTACTCTATGGTAGGCAGATCGGTGGTCTACAATTAGGAAATCCATGAAATGATGAGCCTTGAATAAGGACTCCCCCATTCCCATTGCCAATGTGATCCTCCCTCTAGGATGAGGTTGTCACCAGTAAATCTATACAAGGGAGCAATCATGGGAACGAGTTCATAGTCTACCATCGTCTTGTCAAATGTGGTTCCGAATAGGGTATTAACGGAACTCCCATTGTCCACCAACATGTACTTCAGTCTATTCCTGGCTACGACGGCTCGTACCACCCGTGTGTCACAATGTAAGTAATGAACTCTCATAGTGTCTGCTGAGGAAAAGATGATTGGCGAGGTGTTCCTAGATTCGTGGCCAATGTTATTGATCAAGTAGCTCGCCATGGGAGGGTCCTTTACTTCTTTCGCGTAATTCCTTAGGGCGTTCTTGGAATTTCTTCTTATGTGTGGACCACCTACGATGGTGTCGATTTCTCTGATGGATGTGTTATCGACATTTTTCGAAGGTTCTATCATGGGCCATTATCCCCTCACCCTATTTCTATCTTCCTCATGCTCTCGCCGAGGAGATTCATTCCTACTGTACTACCTTACCTCGTTATGCCTAGGCTCCTTCTCTTGCCTAGGCTGGGGTACATTTCTTTATGTTTGACGGGCATTCCTACCCCCAACATGGGGGTCGGAGAGTTGGTATGGCTGAATAGGAAATTCTCAGTACTATGGCTATTAGTTCCATGGTACGTGCAGTATTGTCGATCTTGAGGCTCCATGTTTCTGCCTCTACCTCTGGGTAGGTTCAGCTACCTTTGAGCCTCGGGTCCAAATTCTTCATATGGCAAAGAGGGCGCTATGTTTAGAGTGGTCATGGCCAATGTTTGGCCTGAGGTAGGGGCTATCGTGTATCTTACTTAGGTCCACTGTTGGTCCACTAAGTGGGATATAGGGCATCTTCATTGTATTTAAGGTAATGGGAGCCCCAATAAGGTTCTATTACGATGGTCAATCAGTTTCTCGCTGAGGATCTAGCTTCTCATAATCTCTACCAAAGCATCGTAGAAAGTGGGGTCTCTGTTTCGCATGTCCCTCTAGAAAATGGTATTCATGTTGAGACCTTTTCTCAGGGTAGAAAGGGCTTTATATTCGTAACTTGTTCGCAATAGGTCATTTCTTCTGTGAAACGAGCCAATCAACTTTTCAGGGTTTCTCCTACTTGCTGCCTTATGTCTTGCAGCCTCTAGATGGGGACTTTATCTTCTTTACTTGGCAAGTACTAGTTTAAGAAAACTTTTTTAAGGTCTGGCCAACTTCTGATGTTGCCGTTGGGATACAGCTATACCAGATTTATGCAGTTTCCGTTAGTGTGAGATAAAAAGCTGTGCATTTAACGTTAGTGAGGCTCCTCGTAGGGGCATGTGGGTCTTATATTTATTGAGGTGCTTCGTCAAATCGTCTTTTCCTTTGTATTTGGGTATCTTTGGTGGCACAAAGTGACTTGGAACCAAGATGCTTCTCAATTATTGGGAGAAGGGCAAGCTTTCATCATCATCATCCAACTCAAATGATATGCAATGACTATTAGAATCGTTTTCCTTGTCTGATAAAGAAGAGGTTGTGATGTTCCTGCTTGATTTCTCATATTTAATTGTCTCTCTTCTCTCACCTGTTTCTAAGCAGAGGTGGTATCCCCTGAAGCTCATATCCTTGTCATTTTTCTTATCCTCTTTGAGCATGGGGAGGCTGAAGGGACCTATTTCTAAGCTTAGATGGTCCAATTCGATCAAAAACGTTGTTGGACCTTTGAGGTTTATGCTCTTGAGTATATTTAAGGGAAAAATTTCTCTCCAGTGGCACATCATCTCCGGGTTAGCTCGTAACGTAGTTGGTGGAGGTATCTACTTCCACATCCATCTTCGTTGGGTTGTCGTTCATGCCATGCATATGAGGGTATGCTGGTGTGTCATTCTCCTTGCCCTCTTAGGAAAACATCCTATGTTGAGGTGTCTGGGATCCAGCATGCTGGTACATTTACATGAGTAGCTACTGTATTACAACGTTTTGTTAGGCCATGTTTCTCATGTTTGCGATAATTTTCCCTACTTCATTTTTCTAGGAGTGCAGTCTTACCGCCTTGCCTGTGTTGGTGGTGGGGACGATGCATGTTCATATTTGTGAAGAGGACTTCTTCTTCAGAGGCCTCTTGTTGCTTGTTTCCACCACGTGTTCCTTAGTGATGGAACTCATTGCGAGTATTTAGCCAAACGCATTTTTGAGATACTCTTTTGCAATGGTTCTTTCTTCAAGAACGAAACCTTTCTTCAAGGCTCTTTTTTTAGAAGCTTTTACCATAAAGATGTTCGTAGTTATAGTATCACACTTTCCCACAAACGGCGTCAATTTGTTGACCCCAAAATTTGTATTAATGATGTGGCCAATAGATCGTGAATCCTCTTACGTCTATGTAAGTTGAATCCCAATACATTTTGACAAGTTATTAGTTGAACATGTAAACTAACCGAAAGAATAATTCAAGGTACATGGGAGCTTGTAGCGTGAGCCTCCAATTGGTAAAAGGGGTCAACTTGGGGAGTAAAATACTAAAGATATATATAGTAATATCGAGAGTCTAAACTTGCATTACCCTCTAATGGTGCTAAGCGTTGAACTTTTATACTTGGGTAAGACAAATTAGATACGTCCAATGATAAGGCACGTGGCCTTGCTAGATCAATTGGCTCTTATGATTAACATGAATCAATCAATCAAAGCATTAAAGGCTATGATCTTTTTGTATCTAAGTCCTAGTTCTTCTAAGTGGGATTTGACCATATAGGTATGCAGGTGTGTTGTTGGAAGTTAATTATCTTTTCAATCATTTCTCCACGAGATCTACTAGGGGTCCTGCCATTTGCTTCGCCCGGACCGGCTCGTAATGGGGCCTCTACTTAAAGAGGATCGGTTCGACTCCATTCCATGGAAAATGGGTTCTTCCCACGCATAAAATAGGGTCGCCTATGTTGTCGCATAAGGTGTGGGGCTCTCATCGTTCTGTCACATGGCCCCATCAGATGTGATTCATTTCATGAGTTACATGCCAAATAAGTATAGACTTGCATTTCTTTCTTTTCATCATACGAGACATGCCATGTGGTAGCAAGCTAAGTGAAGACGAAGCAAGAGGCCATGCAACATCCCACCTCGCTTCCCCATCCCTTTCTGAGGTTGCTGGGCACCTCTTCTGAAGTGGTTGGCCACCTTTCCTAGTGTGATACCATTTTCTCTGGAGTGATTCTTTTGATGTAATATCTTCATACGAGGTTGTAGGACCTTTGTTGATACCTAATAAATCTCGGGACGATGATGATTCACGTTTTCAGTTTTATTAATAGACTTTAGCCAATGATTGAATTAACACCAAAAGTTTGGACATAAACCAAAAGGTCAAGCCAAAACTTAATCGGGCCATTTGAAGACATTTTAATTAATGTTGCTCATGACCCATTCGATAGTGGTGGCCCATTAAGTTGTGAAGTGTTGGACCAAATTTTGGGCTTGGCCCATTTGTGTGGTTGACCTAACTAATTGTTTACTTATATATTTCTCACCTTTCTTTGTGGATTATTTAAGTGTGGCAATTAAGAGAAATAAAAAAACAACAGTTGTATCTTTATCTCTTTGTTCTTTGTGAGCAACTTTTAGGCAGTCATGTGTTTTCTCTATCTTTTTTTCATGACTGCCACCTTCACTTTCCTTTTGTGGGAC